>CM076584.1:262121997-262300846 GCA_034641835.2 Pinus albicaulis
GAGCCCCTTTTTCAATACCATGAGCCAAACAATACCATGAGCCCAAAACTACATTACTTCCGATGGTATTCCTGGACGGGGTCATTTAGACGAATCATTACCCAATACAATGGGTCAATACCATGGTGGTTACCCCTGGTTTTGCACTTTATGAGCGCTTTTGCCCATACGCGACTTGGAACATTGTTTCCCGCGTGCATACGTGACTCCCCTTAGACAGATCCACGTATACCTTGAGACATACTCTTTTCATCATAGATCTAGCATATATTGAATTCCTTTCTTCATTCTCTTCTGTACTCACTGTAGATACATCATATTTACTTCATCAAGAACATATTCTATCAAGTATAACTTCATCAAGTAAGTTGCCATCATCTTCATCAAGTGGGTTGCCATTCAAGGACAACACTCAGCATCATATTGTTTAACAAACATCATTTCACATCAGATTTACATCATTTATCAAGTCCATCAAGTCAAGAATAACTTCATCAGGTGGATTGCCATCAAGGACAACACAAGTCAACTATATCTTGTCTTCATCTTCATTCAGTAGGTTGCCATCAAGGACAACACTCTGCATCATATTGCCAACAAAAATTTGGCTCAATGACTCAAAATTAGGCATGGTGTCTTGATTGTTCAGGAATTCATGTATCTCAATCCCCTGTGAGGACTCATCACAATGGTGTAACATGGAGACAAACTGAGTCTCCTCATCACTACTGTAATCTAGCCACAAGGTGTCTCGAAGCTCCTGAATGGATCTAGCATGTGGATAGAAGCTGAAATTCTTCCTAGAATCTCCATGGGAAATATACATGTCACCAGAATGAAATCCAATGTAAGCATTGGCTATATCATGCCATGGTTGTCCAGAGATCAAGGGATGTCCTCCCATAGGGTTCTTTGGCTGAATCACAATGAAGTCTGTAGGATATTCCCAAGAATCTATTGAAACAATCACATCATCCAACACCCCTTCTGGCTTGATTTTAGATCTGTCTGAAAATTCGAGCATAGTCGGTGTTATCACAAAATTGTACTTGATTGGCTGCTAATTAGACAACTCTATGTAACTATTTCAAACTAGCTTGTGACTGAAGCTTAGCCTCTTCAGTCTGAGAGGGATCTCTCAAAGGGGTTAATGATATTTAATAAAGATGAAACTTGACGGCTAACTCAATTTGGAAAATAACTTGATTGTGATGTGTGTAGGTTGAAAAGAGTACAAGTCTGCAACCATTGGGCTTATGGAGTCAACAAATCAGTATGTTCAGTGGTAAAGTATCTTGACATGGCAGCTGAGGTAGGTAAGAGCTTTTATCAAAGTTATATCACACATGAAACTGTTGTACTATACAACAACCCTTTAGAAATAAATAAGAAAAACCTTTCTTTTCAAAAAACACTTAGAAAAAGCATCATCATATATGTTATTTTTTCAAAAAGAAATCTTAAAGCATAAAATCTGCGAACAGCAAGATGTGCTCTTTAGAAAGCTTTACTTTCCTTTTTTGCATCACATTTGATTTAGTTAAGACTTAAAGGAACAAAATGATAAAATTTTCGATGACCATGGACCCGGCGAAGTGAATAAACTCAAAAATATAAATATTTTTCGCATCGCATCCATTTTTCGTTTTCGCAAATCGCATCGCGCGCAACTTATAACATAGACTTAAATATATCTTTTAAATCTTGCAATCTACGATTTGCGCAAATCGCATTTCACAATGTTTACGAGAAAATCATGAAATCTTATAAGAAATCATTGTGATTTACACATTTAATAATCTTAGAGTGTGAAAATAAACTTATGTCATATCAGATTGAATTTTCGATCTTAACATCTTTAAACGATTAATAAGAATTGCATGCGAAGCCAGATGAAGCCATGTCAAGCATTAAATTTTGAAATCATAATGAATTATGAAGAGATGACTGCTAAGATTGACAGAGTTTCGCGTGAGTTTGAAATAATTTTCTGATACATCTTTGTAAATGCTTTTTATATGATATCTTTCATTTTCATTATTAGGAAATCAGTTATCGAATTGAGAGAGTCTAAGAATGATTAAGAAAGGTAAAGAAATCTCTCAAGCATCATCCTTAGAAGATACAGATATGCCTTCGTTATTCTCAGACATTGTCCGTAACAAGGATTGCGGTGTCTCATCATGGGAGACTATGTACAAACTATTTGAGGATGAAGGGCCAAAAGTGATAACAAAGATATCTACAACAGGCACTGATATCACTTCTGATGCAATTATTTTCGAATGTTGCATGCTCATTTATTCATAAGATAGCCGTAAGACCAAAAATTATGCCTTACACAGATGTGATCAATTGGGCAGTTGAAAATCTGAATATTGAAGACAGAGTATTTAAGAATTCCAAAGGAGAGACTATGGGTTCTTTTAAAGCTGAAGATTTGGCAACCATGTATCATTTACCAGCTTCGTAACAAAATTATGACAATGGATATGTGCAAACTTTCAAAGCTAAACATCCAGATCTTATCAACGTCATCCATGAGTGGAAGGACAATGAGGGAAAACTAAAGCAAGAAAAATCTGGTACGTACTCCATTTCACAAATCCCTCATCCCTATTTCTTTGCTACTGGTATGTTGTGTAGGTTATTTTCTAGACCTGAAAGCACTAGGTTCTCTAGAGACTGGGTTCCCTTAATTGACACAATCGTCAATTCATCCATTTTGAATTGGGTAGACCTTTTATCTAATTATTTAGCCAAACACATTGCTGAATATAGGAATAAAAGGAATGCTTCACCTCAGGAAAATTCACCCTTTTTCATGTCCTCTTATGTTATGAATTCCATCTGTTATATTTCTACATTTCCAATCATGGGTTGGAAATGGACCGTTATAGACCTTACACCAATCCATATTTACCATGAAGAACTCTGGTATCCAAATACCACTTTCATTTCTATAAAGTCTGTTATGGAGTTATGCTGCCTATATATCAAATGATTTTCAATAAAAATATCCCTAGGGTTTCCAAAGAAGTCAGTAGAGATATTGTTCCAACAACTCGATGGTTTGCTAAAGAGAATTTTACTTATGTTCAAGTATTTGGAAGTTCCACTCTTCCACATGTTTTGCCATATTATTTTTCGGATAGATTGTTTGGGAGATAAATAGCTTATCAATTGATTAATGGTATCACCAAACAGTTAAAGGATGACAAAAAGGCTGTTTGGCCTTCGTTCCCTGTACAGTGTGGTACTTTTTATTTAGCCAATATTGGCCATACATACAAAGAGGCTCCTAATATTCAGATGTTAAATTTATCATTTATGCCTGGGAGACTGTATGATTCCAATGATGAAATTAAACATTACATGGCAAGACTCTAGACCAAGCCTTTTGTAAAAGAAGAGGATCAGTTTGATGACTTCTTTCAGGGAGTTGAAGATTTTTTAGATGTTATTAAGAGGGTTTCCAATCAATCAAGTCAAGAAGATATCGAAGATTTTTAGTAATACCAAAATAAGAGATTAAAGAATGTCCCTTTGAATTTTTTGGTTATGGAAGAAGAAAAACACACTCCAAAGTGTTAGTCTTGACGAAGAAATGAAGGATTATTCTGAAAATGAATCTGGTCAGTCTCAAAAACAATCTGATAAGACCGATCAATCTGAAGATGAGACCGAGTCTACAAAATCCAATTCATAAATTGACCGGATTATTCAAAATATAGAGTTGCAAGGAAAAATAAACAACAATGCCACTGGATTTAATACAGAAGTAGTTCCAAAAGGTCAGATCATAGAAGATCAATCTAAATCATCTGAAGGAAAAGAACTAATAAATGAATGGGAACAATTTTCCCAAGCAATAAAGACTTCTAAAGGAAAGATTAATATTGATCAAGCAACATTTTTTCAGATGCTAGAGCCTTCCCAAAGGATAGTTCAGACTGTCAACGCTTTACAAACAATTCCAGCAACACAGAGCAGAGAGATTATTCCGGTCTACTCCACTGATGAAATTATTTTTCAAATAGAAGACATTCCATCATTAGATATCTTCTACAGTCCCAGCCATAGATTTGTGGTCAAAAGAAATCAGAGAAGAAGGACTGATGAAACGACTCTTAAATCTACAGATGAATCCATTAACATCCTATGGAAAGATTCATCAGAGGATCCTGCTGAACATTTGACTAAACTATCACAATATGCAGGAGCTTATGCTACAACTACTGTAGATAAGGCAAGTGAAATCAAAGCACTGTTGAAACAGAGGGAATCCAGGATACAAGAATTGGAACGCATGTTAGATACAAAGAAATTCAAGTCTACAAAACAAATCAGAGTAAATTTAGAACAATTCCATAATATTTTGAAAAACTTAAATTGGAACATCATACAGAACTTAAAGATAAACATATACAACTGGAGAGAACCATGGCAGAATTACAGAATCAATCACAATCAGAAAAGTTCACTCAAGAAGCACTTGAGATAAATACAATGATTAAAATGGAACAAAAGTAATTTTGTCATCAAGTTTCCATGATTGATTCTTACTGTGATTCCAATAAAATAATGATTCCGCAAATTTCCATTCAAAAACATGAATGTGGAAACTTCATAAACAAATTGAAGGACATATTCAATGGAAAGATTCAGATATGGGAAAACAAGCTAATCTACCTCAGATAGATAAGCTTCATGGAGAATTACTATTTACATAATGGAAAACACATATTTCCCAAGTAGAAAAAACAACAATTAAAACATTCAGCAAATCAAATGAGGTCATACATCTTTTATGTGACCAATTGTTCAAAACAAGACTTATTCAATAAAACACGTCTGATGTGTTTTCATTAACAAAAGAAACATAATTGAAATGGACTCAGAGAGCAAAAAGACAGGAAGAAGCAATCAGGAAATTTAATAAGTTTGATCAAGAAAATTCTTGGAATTTTCTATTCAAACCTTACCATCAGCAACAAACTCTTCTACTTCTCACAGAATCAGCTAAAAAGTATTAGTCAACAATTTCAAATTCCATCTTCAAGAATCAAATCCGGTCACGAATATCTCAGCCACCTCAGCTCAAGACATTGCTAGATATCTACAAATTATGTGACCATACTCCACAAAAGATGCAAAAGCATTAAAATTAGGATTTTTTAGTTTTTAATTCCTAGATTATTGTTCAAGTTAGAGGAAGGTTGTTTGAAACCTCCTCTACATTTTTGTAAAATATTTAATTTATTTTTTAGTTAGTTTTAGTATTTAAACCCTTCTCATGCATTTAGAGAAGGGTTCAGAATTTTATTAAGAACATTTGCAAAGAATTCTTAATTGTAAGTAAGTTTGCGAATGCCTTGATGAAATAATGGAACACGGTTATATTCAGTTATAAACATCATTTTGTTAGTCAATGCCTTGTGCAATTTTGTATTCTTTTAACAACTCTTTGATTGAAGGATTGGATATGACCTATTATCACTGATCGGATAGACAGAGTAATATGCAACTGGTACTAATATCATGTATGTTATTTCTGTTTATGAAAATTAGTGATGAACATAGCTTTCATGAATCATGTATGAAATTAATTGCTTATGTCTGAAATATATGTTGCACTAATGTATAGTATAAAGACAAAAATTAGTTATTTTATATATGGTCATTAGAAAATGCGATATATGTTTCATTTTCTTTTGATTAACTAATTTTTCGAGAAAATCATTTTAAATGGTAATAATTCTATTAAATTTGAATTGATTTCATGACAGATTCAATAGATATCTTTCTAGATCGCATTGAGAGATTATATCTCGGGTTAGATTAAGTTTAATTCAAAGTCTTGCATTTAGAGTTAAATTTGTGTTAGTTTGTAGTAATTCATCATTTCAAAATGTTTTGGTAGAAACCCAACAATTTATCATACAAAAACCAAAATTGGGAAGCTGGTCCCATCACACCCAGTCGGAGCCAATACCCCAAATGGAAAAGGAGCTGCTTTAAGGTCCAGACCGGGTGGTTATCCCCCTTTGTTGTTGCCATGGATTTCTGATGCCTCAACATTTTCTGCTCTAGGAGGAGGCCTTGACTATGAATGGCAGATAAATCTAAAATTCAAAGCCCTCATAAGAGTCAATATCCTCAAAAGCATTCTACCATTTCTCGATCACAATCTAGCTCACCAACTCAGAAATAGAAAGTAGTAGAAACCTTTCCATCATCCCCTGAAGTATCATGTCGTCCATCTACTTCAGAATTCATTCCTGAATCTACCGAAGTTTAGTCTTTAATTCAGCAATTAGAAGGAATATCTATTTCTGCTAAAAAGCCAGTTAACCGAGAAACATCTGAGGAAATTGTTACTTCTTTATTTAGAGACACTGGTATTTTAACTCAATCTAAAAGTGAGAAGCTTGGAATTGACCCTTTGGAGTTTCCATTAGAATCTCGTCATAAAAAAGTTACTATATCTAGATCAAAATCAGAAACAAGTGAAGTCATATCAAATTTTCCTCCAGTTGTTCCTTCATATTCATCCAATCAATCTACATCTTCTTTATCTTCCATTTCTTCCACTCATAAAATCAGTGTTGTTACAAGTAGTATTGTTCCAGTTGTAAGTTCTTCTTCCATTACCTCTACTTCTGGACCTACTTCTACATCTTCACAAAATCCAAATCCAATTATGATTGATCAACCTTGGACAAGTCATGGTGCTATATTAATAGCAAATCTGAATGCTCTCCTAGATCATCCAGAGAAATGGTTACGTAAATATAATCCAGATGATGGTCTTCCTGCTAAAGAACACATCAATAATTTTATGTTGGCCATGAATTTAAATGGAATTGTTCATGAATATGTTGTAGTTAGGTTGTTTCCATACACTTTACAAGGATATGCAGGATCCTGGTACTTTTCCCTTCCAGCAGGATCTATTGCCAATTGGGAAACTTTTGAACAAGTGTTTCTTGCAAAATTTGGAGATGATAGAACTGTTGCATCTTTAATCAATTCCATTTCTAATCTCAAAGTAAATTCAGGTGAAAAGGTTAAAGATTTCAACTCCAGATTCAACAAATTATTTAAAAAAATCCCAACTACTTCTAAACCTATTGTTGAGGTACAAATAGAATGGTATATTTCTTCTTTACCTACTAATATAGCTATTTTTGTAGATAGAACTAATAAAGCTACTCTCTTAGAAAACATGAAAGAAGCTCTTGTAGTAGAAAAGAGGATTTTAGCATTAGATAAATGATCAGAGACAGAACAAAGGAAAACAAAGAAAGTGACATTTAGTCAATAATCTAAAAATAAAACCTCAAAAGATCCATTTGATATTGAAGGTCTTCAAAAAGTATTAAAGACTATGTCAAATGATATGATTGATATAAAGAAACAAGTTGCTGAAACTTCATCCGCTAAAAAATCATTTCGTCCATTCAAGAAAAATCCTTCTTCAATATCTCAACCTCCAAATGAAATTTCAAACGCTGAATTTGACCAAGACATTGAAGATCCCTCACCTTCTGAAAATGAATGAGAATCTGAAGAAGAATTTGAATTAAATGGTTTATGGGATTTCATTCTTCCAATAGAGGAAGAAAATGAAGCTATGCCTATATCTACAAAAAAACCTTCTTTATATCTAATTGTGTAAAATCCCAAACAAAATTTTGTTCCTATGAAAGAAAGAATCAAAAAATCTAAAACTATACAGACAGATCCTTCTACAAATTTCAAAACTTTGATTGTATCAAATACAGTCGAATACAAAATAGTAGAGAATATGAAAAAGATCAAGGAAAATATCTCACTACATGAAATGACCAAACTCAAACAACAACAAAAGATTTTTCTTAGAGAACTCAAATAAATTCCTGTAGAATCGATACAACCACCAGTTATAGCACAAGCTTCAAAGGATATGGGAAAACCTCCATCATCTATCAATAAAGTGAATTCCAATGATCTTGTTTTAATTGGTGATAAATCAATTTCTCATACTCCTCCTTTTCTTTTGACTTATGAAATTTTTAACAAGAATGTTCATAATTGTCTTATTGATTCAGATCTTCTTCAAACATTATGCCAAGAACAATGTGTACCAAATTAAATATCACTCCTCAAAAAACATCTATACATATAGTTCAATTGGATAGAACAAAAGTTGAAGTTATTGGAGAAATGTTATCAGTATCTATTAGATTATCATCTAATCCAAGAGTATCACAAGTGATTGATATTTTAGTCACAGACATTCCTGAGTTTTATGGCCTTATTTTAAGCAGGGATTGGTCTGAGAAATTACATGGATATTTCGCTACTAACTGGTCACATATGTGGTTACCATACAATGGAAAACCAAATCAAATCAGAATTGAACGTGAGAAATTTATGAAATACACAGTTATTGAATTAGAGGGACCAAATGAACCTATAGCTTTTACTAATAATATTATAGGGAATTATTCAGCAGAATCATCCCTTGGTTCATTTAACGCTCAGGTTTCACCTTTTTCAGCAAATACTGTTACTTCTCAAATTGAAAACTTTTCTCAAACAGACTCTTCTAGATGTGTTAATTTTAGCAATCAAATTCCAAAACAATCTTTATTTTGGACTTTATTTTTTGATGGTTCGAAATCAGAAGATGGTGCAAGAGCAAGATGCATTTTTATCAATCCTCAAGGAGAGAAAACGATGCTAGCGTGTAAACTCGAATTTCAATGCACGAATAATCCTATTGAATATGAAGCATTGATACAAGGTATGTATAAAGCTATAGGATTAAATGTTAAATATTTGAAAGTATATGGAGATTCAGGAACATGATTCATTTTATTTCTGGACACTTGAGACATTATCAAACTCTAGCTCAGAATCTCATTTCTCATTTTACAGCATTCAATATCTCTACAATTCCTAGATTACAAAATGCGAGCATTGGTTTACTTGCTAATGTAGCATTTAGACTTATACCACCTGAAGAATTTAGCCTAGATAGATTTTCAATTGAATTAATTTTTAGATCATCCATTCCAGACAATATAACAAATTGGAAATTATTTAATGATGATGCAGATATATTAGACTTTCTTAAATCAGACAAAGCTTATGAAGGTCAAATTCTGGATGAAAATGAACATGATTTATAGACTAAAGATAAAACAACCAATAATTCAATTCCCAAATTTGTAGTCAAAATGGAAGACCTTTATGACTTAAAAGATAGGTTTAAAAAAGTGACCAATTCAAAAATTCAAAGTTCAACTTTAAAGTTTGAATTGATTAATCTTGGTACTTCAGAAAAACCTCAAAATATCAACTTAGGTCTTGGTCTAAGATATGAAGAAAGGATATCATTCATTAAATTGTTTAAGAAATATAAATACATCTTTGTACGAGATTATTCAGATATTAAAACATATGATACTTCCATAATTCAACATACCATTCCTATGATATCAGACGATAAACCTGTCCAACAAAAACTTAGGAAAATTCATCCAAATTTAGAAATTCAAATTAAATCTTAACTGAATAAATTGCTCAAAGCCAAAATCATTTTTCCTATTAGACATTCCAAGTGGGTGTCAAACATGGTTCCAGTTAGGAAAAAGAATGGAGACACTAGAATTTGCATAGATTTTAGGAATTTGAATAAAGCCTGTGAGAAAGATAATTTTCCCTTACCTACCATGGAACAGATATTACAATCAGTTGTAGGGTCTGAATTGATGTCTTTTTTAGATGGATTTTCATGGTATAATCAGATCATGGTTCATCCTGACGATAGATTAAAAACAACATTTAAAACAAAATGGGGAACATACGCATATCAGAAAATGTCTTTTGGACTAATTAATGTTGTAGCTACGTTTCAACGTGCTATGGATATAGCTTTCATAGGACTAATCAATAGCTCATTTGTTATATACTTAGATGACATTACTATTTATTCTAAGCATAGAAACAATCATATTAATCATTTAAAAAAAGTTTTCAAAAGATGCAAAAGATATTCTATTTCCCTCAATCCTAAAAAATGTCATTTTGCTTTATCATAAGGCAAGCTATTAGGATTTATTGTTTCTAAAAATGGAATTCATATAGACCCTGATAGGATCCAAGAGATTGAAAATATTCCTCTGCCACATAAAAAAAAAAAAACAATGCAATCATTTTAGGACAAATTAATTTTGTAAAAATATTTGTTTCAGATTTCTCCCAAATTGTCCTACCCCTACAATCAATGATCAAGAAAAATTCAATTTTTAAATGGGGAAAAGAAAAAAGAAATTATTTTGAGTTAATTAAGAAATCTATTGTTGAAGCAATCTATTGTTGAAGCTCCCTCTTTAACAACTCCTAATTTTCTCAAATCCTTTGTGTTATACACATTTTCTTCAGATACATCATATGCAGTTGTTTTAACACAGTTAAATGATCAAAACATTGAAGCACCTATTGCATTTTTTAGTTCTAATCTTCAAGGTGCTGAGTTAAACTATTCAGTTGTAGAAAAACAAGCTTATGTCGTGGTTAAATATTTGAAACATTTTAGACATTTTCTCTTAAAAACACATACCAAGATAATAGTACCTTACTCGTAAGTAAGGCAATTATTAATACAACGAGAAGTAGGAGAGAAAAGAGAAAATTGGGTCACTGCACTTCAGGAATATGATGTAGAAATACACCCAGCTAAAATTGTTAAAGGACAAGGTCTCTGCAAAATGTTAACTGGATCTTTTCATTTTCCTAAAGATGAAGATTAATCAGAAGAAATACAAATATCTAAGGTAAGCCTAAACGATTCTCAATCACAATATCCTGATCTGAAATTCTTCTTAAAAAATGGATGTGCTCCTTTAAATATCAATTATATTGCAAAGCGTGCTTTGAGACTTAAAGAAAATCAATATCAACTCGTAAATGATAACTTATTTATGAGGAATTATGATTCTGTATTATTAATATTCTTATAGAAAACTGAAGATGAAAAGGTATTACAGGAACTACATGATGGACCAACTCGAGGTCATTTCGGAGGAAATGCCACAGCTCATAAAATACTCATGCCGGTTACTATTGGCCAACTTTGTTTAAATATGCACATGAATATGCAAGAGAATGTAAAACATGTCAAACTACACAACAAGACGAGAAAGGAAACCAACATTTCCATGACAACCAATAAATATCCAACAACCATTTGAACAATGGGGGTTAGATATTATAGGTGAAATAACTCCAAACTCTTCAAAGCAGCACAAGTATATTCTAACTGCAACTGATTATTTCACAAAATGGGTAGAAGTTATCCCATTGAAAGTGGTCAATACATAGAATATTACCAATTTTATTGATCAAATCATAATTACCAGGTTTGGCCTTCCATCGGCTTTGAAACTCAAGACTAAGATTGGTTTGGCCTGTTAGCCATCATTATTTTTTACATGTTAGTGATGACTATATCTACAGCTGAGTTTTCTAGAAACTTTTCTCCTTATGTCAATATGTCATCTAGAAAACCCTCCTAAAACTTTTTTCGCCTTTCTACTTTTCAGTCCACCCATGTCAAAATCAAAACCTCATTATCCCTATCCTATCTAGCTTCAGCCCTACTAGTCTGCTCATCAGCTTTAAAAGGAAAATCCAAATCTGTTTCAAAAGTCTCCCCTATGTTAGGAAGTGGCGCTTTAAGACATTTTACCCTTGGCGATCATCAAAAAGCCAAAAAGCCTCCATCTGTTACAGACCAACCATAACTGACCTCCCACTCTACAAATGAAATTGACAAACAGCTCTAAGTCGCGCCACTTATATCCCTAGGTCTCAGCACTGCATAAACCCCAATCTCAAGCTGACTATTAGGTGTTTCACAGTGTTTTATAGATTCTGCAAAGAACAGGAAATATAACTTCATCTCAGGATTAAATGCTTGGATCTACAGTTAGAGGAACAGCTGCTTCTAAATGTATTATGAGCCTGAGATGAAGCTGCAAAAAAAAGAGTCACTCATTGAGACCTTACAGCTCTTTCCAGCATGAAAATCACAGTAAGAAAAAGACATCACTGTCACAGCAAACTGGTAAATTGTCATGGGCCAGAACCTCCTTCATTTACAAGCAGAGGGTTAGGGCGCCTCCTTCATCTACAAGCAGAGGACGCTGGCCAGTATTGACTTTAAAGGTTGCAGAAGTCCAGGTTTGCCTTTTACTGAACAAATGAAACAGAGACTCCAGGTTTTTCTGAGTGTGAATGATGATCATAACAGAGAATAAAGTCTGCAATATGCAAGTTCAAAGGAAAACAGAGTTGGTCTGATAAAGGAGGTCATTTGAAGCTTTCAAATCATATCAATTGTTAAACTTTAGAAAGGCATGTCATTAGGAAAAATTCCAATCATAAGAAGCCTGTTTGTCCACAAGATCAAATGGAATAGATGCTGACAAAAAATGCCATTACACAGGCAGAAAGAAAGTTCTTGGTTTCTCAAAAGGCACTGACCTCCATAGTCACAGAGACTATTTTTCAAGTAATTTGTCATGAGATGACCAAAGCAAATGATGATATTTCAGTCACCCTCAGAGCTGTGCAGGGAGACAGTGTCACTTTGGCTAGGGTTTTTTCTGAAGCACAGTAGTGTTTGCAAGCAGAGTTGCCAGTATTGATGTGTTTTAAGTTGATTGCTTACCATCATAATCAAGCAAACCCTTGTCATGCAGCCTTATCATATAATCCTCATATACTTTGCCAAGTGAAAGGCCTCCTCCTTTTATGAGCAGATGGCCGAAGCATTGGATGTTGTTAAAGACTGATTGATCTAAGAGACAGTGGAAAGAGACAAAGGAAGAAAGCTAAAAGGTCTTTACACCAGGTAAATGATAGTATTTATGATTCAAAAATATTGGTTTTCCTATTCAAATGAAAATGTCTGGCAAACTGTACCTATAGTGGAAAGGAGACAATATTGAATATATGCATGCACTTCAAATTCTTCTGCAACCAGGGGTCCTACAGGTCAGTCTACAGGTTCATCAAGCACAAGAATGATTTGGCCTATTTTCAGTTTCTGGAGAAATATTTTAAAACATGTTGACAAAACTAGCCCTGTCCTTCAAAGAACAAAGCAGTTTGCAGATATGTCTCTTGACAGTATTAGAGTAGGTTATATAAGGAATAGCACTAGCATTATTGACACAAGGGAAAAGATGGTCGTAAGGTTATTGAAATGATAGTTCGATGTTACTAAAGAAGGTAGTTTCCCCATGAAAAAATTCGAAACACCCTGATACTTCATTTTCAATAAAGAAAGAAAAAAACCTTGAAAGGAAACGCCACTGTTTGAAAAAGAGATTTTGCTGCGTTAAATGGCAAACCTTAAGTTCTTTTTGCATTTCAAGTAAATGATGAAAGTGACCGTTGGGGCATTTGAAATAACATAAGAGTGAATCTAAGAAGGAAATTTCATTCTCAAAGCGGCAAACAAGGTGTTCACAGCATAAACGAAGAGTTTCCAGGTCAAATTCCAAAAGTTTGCACATTTTACACTGCGCGACGTGCCTGTCAAACCGCGCGACGCGCCTGGCAGAGGTTTTGAACATGCCGCCTGTGTTAGCGCGACGCGCCTGTACAGTGGCGCGACGCGCCTGTACAGGCCGCCCGACCACCCGACAGGCCGACCCGACAGGCCACCCGGGTGGCGTTTTTTGCGCGACGTTCTATCTTTAAAGAGTGCCGCGCAATTTGAAAGGTCTCCGGTGCCACTCAAGCTTTCCTCCAAGGATTTCCCATCAAATTCAAGAGGTATTTCAACTCCGACCTTGAAATTTTCGAACACTAAAGTTAAACTGTGTATGCCTTTGTTTGAAACCATGTTGGAGTGATAGATGTATTGTTGAAGAGGCCTATAGGGGAAACAGTGTGTTGAAACTACTACAAATCTTTCACACCCCAGCATACAAAAATTTCAAAACCTTGTCACCATAGCTAAAAAAAAAAGAACAGTGTTTTTGCTGTGTGAGGTTTTGAAGTGTAAAGCTGTAGTAAAAAGTTTAATGTGTTATTTAAGGCACCTGAGGGAAGAAATTGTGATTAAGTTAAGGGTTTGTGTTTCACCTTGTATTTAAACAAAGACAAAGGTGTGTCATTTCTTTAAAACACCATTGGGCAAAGTTACCCTACTCAGCCACCAGACAGCTGTTCAACTGTATATTCTGTGACTATTTTTCTGTTCTTCAAAAATTCACTGCCAAGTGGATTCTCAGAAGTCATAAAAGCTTTCTTCCACAGATGACTGATATTCCATTTTGAAAAGGCCTTGATCATTTTGAAAAAGGGAAACTCTTACAGCCTTTGCTCAAGCGTTGGAGCTTTTAAAACCCTGTTACCTCCGCTTTGAAATATGAGTTTGAATGTATGCTCACAAAAAGGTTAACTTTAAAATGAGCATGTTTTTGTTTAAGTGAAGTGGCATACATAGAGAACAGTGAATTTTAGTGGAAGAAAGGGTTCTTGTTCAAGCAGAGGTTTATAGGTTGAAGCTCCGGAGGAAGTTTGTTCACACTACTCATAAAGAGACAGTATTTATTGTATTGTTGGTTGGCTGCCTTATGTTGTTCAAAGCTTATTGACAAAGTTGCTATCCATCCAAGCAAGGGATAAAACTCACAAAACCTCTGCCTGAAGCTTGGAAGCCTTTCAAACTCTGTCATCTTTGCTCAGGATTGTTACAGTGACTGCTTAAATAGCACTAAGGGTTGAGTTCACATATACAAGTTAGTTCAAGGTTGGCACAATTATACAGGGCAGAGTTTTTAATGATTGCAAAAGTTACCATGAAAAGGAGTAAGGGGTATTGAGTGACATCTTAAAACTCACAAGAACAGGGTAATCAAAGCACTTCTCACAGCAAACTCCTTCTAACAGTCTGCCCCTCTTTTTCACTGTATTATTCCTACTGTGAATTTGTTGACAGAGATTTTTAAGGTGCAGGGCCATTTTCTGAAGAGCAGGGTTTTAATGGTTGAATTTTAACATTGGGGACAGAGGTATAGATGTGGTGGTTGATCTCTTAAATTCACAAGGAAAGGTGACTTTTCAATATTGTGCACAGGAAATTTACACAGAAGTCTGTCTCCTTTTTGCTATATAGTACCCTATTGAGAATTTTTCCTGGCTGAGGTACATTCAAAGGTGAAAGGATGGTTTTAAGGAGAGCAGAGGTCGTGAATTCAAAGACACTTGTTACAAACCATCCACCTCACATTGTTTCTCTGTCAAAGCAGCATATTGACACAGTTTCAATCCAGCAGGACTTTTTACACACAGTGGGGGTAGCTTGTCTTTTCCAAAGCATATTCAGGTCAAAATGCCTCCAAGGCAAGACCACAGGAGCGGTCCACATAAGAGATATGAGCCCATCTCTACAGAAGAGATTAATGCTCATCCATCTGTACTTTTCAACTTCCATGAAGTAGGCTGCCTTGATTTTTGCCAGAAGATAGAAGAAGTCAAGAGTTTTTCGCCATTAACACACTTGTGTGCCCTGAGATTCAAAGAAAAACACTTCCAAGTAGCAGATCTTGATTTCAAAATTTCTCCAAGGTATGTGTCCAAGGCCACCAAGATCCCTTATCATGGCGAAAAATGGTTTAAACAAGCTCATCTTGACTTAGAGGATTATAAACCTTTCATCAAGCCTGAACATAGAGAGGCTGTCACTGCTATCTTCCATTTTTCATATCTCCTTGACAGCTATGCTCCGCTTATGAAAGCCATAATGAAATATTTCACTTGTGAAGGGAGGTTTAATCGAATTTATGCCTACCATGTCCGCTTATTGATGCATTTTACCAGAAGCAGGCAACTAAACCTTCCTTACTTTTTGTCCAAGAGCATAGAGAAAATGGCATCCACTGTCCAAAAGAAAGCCCCACCTCAGCAAATCCCTTCTCTTTTTCATCATTCTTTGATCAAGATTATCTTCCTATACCAGCTAGAGAAGAAAGAGGTGCCATGGGACTTATTCATCAGCCATCCAGACTTCTCTACTCTCCCTCCTATTCATGTGTCTCCTACTCAGCCTGTCCATCGCCCAGTACCTTTGTCTAGTAGGCCTACACCTAGAAAACTCAGAACGACTACTGGGCAGCCGAGTCAACAGGGAGAAGGAGAGGGCAGTGAACAGCAGAAAGAAGAAAGGGATGAGGGACAACAGCATATACAGGATGAGGGACAGCAACAGATACAAATTGAGGGACATCAGCAGATACAAATTGAGGGACAGCAGCAGATAGGTGATGAAGGGCAGCAGGCAGATGATGAAGGACAGCAGATACAAATTGAGGGACAGCAGCAAATAGAAAGTGAAGGACAGCAGGTCCAAGATGAACAGCAACAGGTACACATTGATGAACAACAATTAGATGATGAGGAACAGCAGCAAGTGCAAGATAAAGAACAGCAAGCTAAGGCTGCCACCCAAACAGTGACCAAGGTTGTTCCTAGCAAGAGGAAATTGCCCAAAAAGACACCTTCTAGCATGCCAAGGAGGAAAAGCGCCAGATTGGTTTTCAAAGGCAAAAGTAAAGTTGGAGAAAGTACAAAGCATGGAGGTGAATTAGCTATTATCCCTATCCAAAGCGATGATAGTGACAATGAGGCCCGCCTTCTTAAAAATATCTTAATCCATAAGGAAGGGCAAATTAAGGCATTAGAGCAAGATCTTCAAAGGGCAAGGAATTTCAATCACTTCTTGGAGATTGAAAACAAACAAAGGAATGTGCACACAGCTGTTCATGAGGCAAGGGCGATAAAGTATAAGAAAGAGGCAGAAAAGGCGCAAGCAAGAATCGAAGAGCTCATTGGTGAGTTTGATGACGAAGAGGAGGAAGACCAGCCTAGGCGGAAGAGGCCTAGGACCATCGAGCTTAGAAGAGCCTTGGAAAAGCAGAGAGCAGAAGAGCAAGCCCAACTCCAAGCCTTTCCTCTCACTGCACTCCTTGAGCAGGAAATTGAGGAAAACAAAGAGGCTTGGCTTGAAAGAGCTAACAAGCATTTGGAAATGAAGCTTGAGAGGGCCAATAGAGATTTAGAGCTGAAGAGGAAGAGGACACACCACTTCCAAAAGCTGAATCAGTTTGCCCGGCGCAAACTAAAGGCAGCACAAGAGAAATTGAAGAAGGTGAAGGGGAAGCGCCTAGCATGGAAGGAAGGGAAAAGCATATCAGCCCTTGATATTTTGGCCTCAGCTTCGGAGCATGTGGCTATGGACCCTTGAGGGTCATGCACGCCAAATTAGGGCCTTTTTCAACAACTTTTTGTTTTTTGGCATTTTTTGGGTTTTTGGTCGAAAACTCATAATTTCGCCATTTCAGTTTGAGGAATTTTCAAGGGAGGAGGATGACACCGATAGATGCCATAATTCTATGAGCAGGTCTCCAGCGATTTTCAGGGAATTTGGAGATCATTCGCCCCCTCAAATTGGCGAAAAATGCCCTCTTTTTGCACATTCTGCCCGCCATATCAGCAGTCTGCTATTTTCTGGGTTTTTGCACACATGTACAGTTTTGGATGACTTCCAGGCCTTGGATTGAGATGGTTCTAGTTGCACCGGAAAGTAGACACAGAGAGCTTTCCAGCAAGCCCTCATGAGCCCCATTTCGACATCGGGAAGTCTGCCTATTGCATCCAGCAAGTCAGGGGACCTTTTTCAGGCATAAATATGAAGTATTTTTGTAATTTTTGAACTTCAAAAATCTGCTTTTCCCAAATGTGCGTTAAGCTATTTTTATCCTTGGGAAATGATGTAAAGTCAATATAATTTCCGTTTTTAGCAATTTTTTAGATATTTTATGGGATATTTTGTGCCTTGGGCTTTGCAAAGCCTCAAGGACAAGTTTAGATATTTTGACTTGGCCAATGGGATAGCTAGTTGCTCCATGAGGTTTTCCTCCCTCAAGCCTATTTATTCCATGGGTTTCATTGTAAATCAGGGGCTGAACTTGAGAGAAGAATTAATACATTGGTCATATGAGCTTTGATGAATACACTTGTGTTATGATTTTTGGACTGCCTCTTGGATGCTTTTGAGGAGTGATGAAGGATTTGTGATGGATTCCATGACATGGTAGAATGGTATAGTTTTTCTTGCTATGTTTTTTGTCTTCTAGTTTTCATTCATAATCCATGCTTCTTGCTGCTATAGATCAGTAGAGATTAGTTTTGAGATATGCCCATGGAGGCACCTCAAAATTCCTGAGTCTTCATAGCTTGATGTTTTCTTCTTCCTTTGTTATGCTAAAGAATTCTTAACTGCTCTTTAGTAACCTAAGGATAATGTTTGCTAGTTTTATTTACAAGTTCTATGTATGTTGAGTAGGATGTATGGTGTGCCCTGCCTACCTATTAACTGTTCATAGTTCTGTCCATAAAACTTTCTCTTTGACTGATTTGTTGATCATCTTGTTGAACCAAGGAGGCCTAGTCCCGATCTAGCCCTTTACCTAAAACTATGAAAGCTTGTTTTTCAAAGTGCCCAATGACTTAGAGACTATGTTTAGGCGTTCCGGCGTAGTTTATGAGTTGTTAGTTTGTCTTATGTGTTTTCCCCAAAGTCTGATAGCCATTTCCCGAAGTTAGAGGGTCTTATACCTCTATGTATGGCTGGAATGTTTGATTTCTATGTATTAATTAGCTCATAGTTACATTTAACATGATTAATGGCTTTCTATAAAATTTTTATGTCTGCTATCAACTAGTTACACTTGAAATCCCTTTGTCTTTCACCAACTTGTTGTCCATTTAACCCATTTTGCCCAAAGATACCTTCTACCGTGAATCAAATCGGCCCTACAGCAGCCTTACATCATCACCTCATAGCTTCCTTGACCTGTTTGACCCCATAGCCCAATTTATCTACATCTTGTTATCCAGTTTATGTATTTGATCAGTTTTATCCCTCACAAACTTAAAAAATCAAAAAACTAAAAACATACTTCATAACTAGCCTAATATCAGGAAACCATAAGCAAACACACCGATATCTTTTGCATATAATAGAGAGAGCCCTCTCTGAGTCCAGGAAGGCTAGGTCCTTGGGCTCCAAAGCTTGGTTTGATGTTACATCGTCATTTGGCTCGCCAATCGGCCAAATCACGGGACCCTAACATAATGGCGATCACGGTGGGACTCTGAGTGATTTAAAAACTTAGTTTCCCTCATCTTTAGAGACCTTTTGAGATTACTATCTGATTGACTTATCCCACTGCTCACTAACATAGTGACACTCACAGTAGGACCTTCTGAGTTAGTGACAATCTAAGTACACCTTAGTAACTCTTGAAGTCTCAATCAAGCTTAGTAAATTTAGATATTGTCTGAAGGGTAGAAAATAGCTCCTTCACCATCTTAGCAAAATGATGAGTCAGTTATAGAAAACTCTTCCAAACCTTGTAGGCACATAAAACTCAAAAAAACCCAAAACACTCCCTTAGATTGGTTTTTGTCAACATTGGTGGTGGACCATACAAGTATACCTCAAAACAACTGACAATCCACTAACTTCTAGTAAGCCTTACTATTTTTCAAAACTTTAGGCTACTATCCGATAGACCTATCCCATCGCTTACTAACATAGCGGGAGATGGTGGGACACTGAGTACATGATAGTCTAGCAAACTCTTATAGACTCTTTGGTCCTTTAGGTACCATAAACAAGCAAGCAGTCCATAGATCCATTTGAAGTAAACTCTTTTTGTTCTCATCACCCTGGCAAAGTGTTGAAACAAGTCTAGGAGACTTTAACAAACCATAGGCTGCACATAAGACTCAGAAAATCCAAAACATTCTCAGATTAGTTACCGGTGGTGGACCATAGCTACCTTCACAAAAACAACCCATTTCCACCTGGCGACTCCACTAATCCATCCCTTTTATTTTTGACCATCCTTCACCTTAGTAAAATTTTAGAAAAAACCATTCATCCAGAACATTCACCAATACCATTCTCTTTAAACTCTGGATCTAAAATCTGGCTTCACGAAGAATCAATACCAGAGCTCATCCAGACCCAAATCCCCCTATCATAATAGATGACCCAGAAAAGATTCTGTGGCAAGCTTTCGAAACTGATCATCTAGCTACTAGTAGATTCATCCGTAGAACAAGATCTGTACCTAAACATCGCACTATCCTACTAGATTCACCTTTTGAATTAGAGTCATCACAAACTCTTCCCAAAAGAAAATCATATAGTAAGATAAACTTTGACGATCTTGAAACCCTAGACCCACCACAGAGTACTATTAGAGAAGCTTCACCCACCACTCCTCCTGATTTCCAGCTTCTCTATCAGTTTGGCTCCTATCATCCCAGATCTGCTCAAAACCAGATCACTAGTCCAAGTTCATCCGCCACACCTAGTCAAACCACCACTGTTCAAACCACTTCATTTCAGCCCACTAGTCCTCATCTTGTACATCATCCACTAGCTCCAGTCATGGCAGCCTGGTACGCACCTTTGGTGTTGCCACCGCCTTTAGCTCCTCTCCCAAAAAAATATCAAGGCAAAATCCCACACTTTACTGGAGAAGACACCACCACACCTCAACAGCATATAAGTAGGATGACTGATGCTTATGAATACCTAGAGGTACAAGACGAGACTGTCAGAATGAGAATATTCGCCCAAAGTCTTGGTGGTGAACCCAAAGCATGGTTCAAAATCTTAGCTCCAAACAGTATCCATGATATCCCAGAACTACATCAAGTCTTCAGAAATAGGTGGGAAATCCGAAGAAACCCCATTCAAATCCTGTCAGAATATAACAATCTAAAACGGGAAAGTGGGGAAAGTTTCCAAGCTTACTGTACTAAGTTCAACAGTGTATATAACTCCCTCCCACCTCATTTCAAACCTCCACTTGGTCTAGCCTTGGCAAAATTTCCCGAGGGCTTTGATCCGAACATGACATATCATTTAAGAGACAAGGATCCCCGTACCTTGGAGGAAATGCAACAAATAGCTATAAAAGAAGATGCCAACTTAGCTGAAAAAAGAGCTAGAACTAGATCTGAAAGAAAGGTCACATATAGAGATGAGGTCTCCACTTCATCACCTTCCCTAGATCCCATAATAGATGACTTGGTCAAATCCATGGCTAAAATGTGGGAAAAGATCAATGAAAAAGCTCCTGTTAGGGACAACCAGTCAAACCCTCCAAACAGAAACCGGAACCAGAACTTTAGGAGGGAACAGCCCCAAAACAGACCAAGGGAAAATGATCAACAGATCAGGCCACCATTCAATGAAAACTATTTGGAAGAAGATGATAGAGATTCAGAACCTCTTGATGAAAGTCATCTAAATCTCGTAGGGTCTGATAATGAAAGCGAGGTATACCTCACAGCGGAAGAACAAGAGTTATGTTCTCCTAATCAAGATGAGACCAACTATGAAGATCTCGACGATCCTGCCATAGAATTTCAAAATGCCATAATAGAGGCTCACCGGCAATATAATCTTAGAAGCAAAAAAAACCAAAACCATTCCAAAAAGAATAGTCCTGACAACACCAAAATCTCTGATAACATCTTAAATAAGACCATGGATAGTAGCAAAATTGAGGCCAAAAGGACTGACCAAAACAAAGGTAAGGCCATTCAGACAAGTACTAGCTCACACACTCCTAGTACCTCCAAAGAAACCCCAAAGGTGACTGTATCAAAAGAAGTCCCAAGCCAAAGTCAGCAAATTAAGAACATAGAAAAGGTTATGTCTGAAAAAGCTGAAACAAATCTGCCTAAGCTACCTACTCCTTTTAGCTTCGAAGGGGAAATTTCCAAAATAAAAATTACCATACCCCTTACAGAGTTAATAACTATAGATAGGTATAGATCTCAAATCTTCAAAGTCTTTGACCTAGAGAGTAAGGAAGATACCTTGAATCTAACTGACGACAAACTCGAGCTTTTATTTGGCCCTAAAGTAGAAGGTGAATATCAAGAAGGAACTATTTCTCCTTTCTATTTAAGCTTAAATATACGGGACAAAATATTACATAATGCCATGTTGGATTCTGGTGCTTCCCATAACGTCATGCCTAAAGCAGTCATGGAAAACCTAGGACTAGAAGTGACTCAACCTTACAAAAACCTGTATTCTTTCGACTCGAGTCAGGTCAAATGTTTAGGTCTGATAAAAAATCTAGATTTTTCCCTAACACAACTACCAGCCAAAAACTTAGTCATGGATGTAGTAGTGGCTGATATCACACCCAAGTATGGAATGCTACTATCAAGAGCATGGGCTGCCAAAATACAAGGTAGCCTTCAAATGGATATGTCATTCGCTACTATCCCAGTTTTCAACCAAACTAGGAGGTTATACCGAGAGACTCGCATGAAATACATGGTTAGCAACAGGGATAAGCCAAATAATACCCCCATCTATTCCATTCATTCCAATTTAGATTATTTTATCTTATACAATGAAGGTGATATAAACAAGCAGATAAAAGAAAATGAAGACATGCCCAAACCATTACTGAATGAAGAAATTGATGACCAAAGTCTCAAGAAACCTGAGAAACAGCTTAGTATCATGTATGAAAAAGAAACTCTTTGGAGTATAAGCTTTGATGGTTCTTGTGGAAAGACAGGTTCAGGAGCAGGCATCTGGATACACAATACTAAAGAAGGGCATTCTTTTAGATTAGAATTCCAATGTACAAATAACATTGCGGAATATGAAGCCCTTCTCATCGGTCTACACATGCTTAGAGACTTAGGCGCCAATAGAATATCAGCTCAAGGAGACTTAGAGCTTGTAATCAGGCAAATCAAAGGTGAATATTCGGCAAAGAACCCAAGACTGAGAGAATATAGGAATGCAGCTTTGGATATCCTTAAAACTTTTGAAAAATATGAGCTCACCTATATCCCTAGGATTCAAAACAGTCTGGCAAATGAGCTCGCCTTCGCTGCAAGCAATAGTCAAATAACATGTATGAGTGAGCAATATGACATTCAAGTAAAACACCGCCCTACTGTACCGGATAATCTTGACCATTGGCAAATATTCCAAGATGATGATCAAATTGATGATTTCCTACAATCTAGGAATGAGTTTGAAATAACGAAAACAGACTTAGGAGATGAAGAAAAGAAACCCACCCTAAGTCAAGACCAAGAGCTAAATCCACCTTTGTGGACCAATCTAAACCTAGTAGACCATCCATGTGACAGGGAGATAGAAGAAGACATTGACCAAAGGGAACTCGAAGTCTTACACTGCGAAAATGACACCATACCCAGAGGGCTCGCACCTTTAGAAGAATTGTTTGACTTTAATGATGTGGCCAAAAAGCCTAAAATGGAATCTACAGAGGATGACATAGAAGAATACAACATAGGAAGCCCAGAAGAGCCAAAAAACATTAAACTATCCAAAACCCTCCCACCTAACATAAAACATAGGTACATAAATCTATTTAAAGAATTTAAAGATGTGTTTGCATGGGGGTACCAGGATTTGAAATCATATGACACCAGCATCATCCAACATAAAATTCCCCTCAAAGAAAATCAAAAACCTTTTAAACAGAAGTTAAGAAGGATAAACCCGGTATTATTACCATTGGTTGAAAAGGAAATTAAAAAGATGTATGATGCCGGGATAATAGTATCTCTCCGATACTCCGAGTGGGTCTCAAATTTAGTATCAGTTAGGAAAAAGACTGGTGAAATCAGACTCTGCATAGATTTCCGAAACTTGAACAGGGCATGTCTGAAAGATAACTACCCTTTGCCCAAAATGGACCACATACTTCAGAAGGTAGTAGGCGTTAAGAGAATCTCATTACTTGATGGTTTTTCTGGTTATAACCAAGTATTGGTTTATCCTACCGATCAACATAAGACAGCTTTCACCACCCCTTGGGGCACTTTCATGTACGTTAAAATGCCTTTTGGACTGATGAATGCTGGCGCCACATTTCAAAGAGCCATGGACATAGCCTTCTCAGAAGACATAGGTGTTTTCATAGTCATATATCTCGATGATATAACAGTATATTCTAAATCTGATGAAGAACACCTAGCACACTTAAGAAAGGTTTTCAACAAATGCAGAAAGTATGGTTTGTCCCTAAACCCCAAGAAAACACTTTTTGGTCTAGAGGAAGGAAAACTCCTAGGTCACATTATTTCGGAAGAAGGAATTAAAATAGACCCCCAAAGAATCGAAGGAATCCTACAGATAAGTCACCCCAGAAACATAAAGGAGTTACAGTCCTTTATCGGCAAGATAAATTTCTTGAGAAGATTCATCCCAAACCTTGCTGAGCTCCTGAAAGAGATCACAAATATGTTAAGAAAGTAGGTCGGGGTTAAATGGACTATAGAAGCCAAAAAATCTTTTGAACTAATTAAAATGGCCTTAACCGAAACACCAGTATTGATAAGCCCTGACTTCACCAAATATTTTTACATTTTTTCATTTGCCTCAGAACATACAATAGCTGCGGTGTTGTTGCAAAAAAATGCAGCCGGGCAGGAGCAACCCATTGCCTTCTTTAGCAAATCCCTGAGAGATGCTCCCTTGAAATATAACATCATGGAAAAACAGGCATTCGCATTGGTAAAAGCACTGAAAGATTTCCGAGTTTAAATCTTGCATTCTCATGTCATAGCTTTTGTCCCTAATACTGTCGTCAAGGACATTCTGAACCAAGATCCCGATGGTAAAAGGGGAAAGTGGATTGCTATCATCCTAGAATATGACTTAGAAATCAGGCCTACCAAACTAGTTAAAGGACAAGGACTTGCAAGACTAATGGCTGAAACCAACCTCCAAGCTCTAGATATAAAAAATTTCGATGCTTTAGAAGAACAGGAAGAATGCACACTTCCCCCTATCGATCAAACATTTTTGGATTCACCTTGGTATGCAGACATTCTTTATGTATTAACTTATATGAATTCTCCTCCGACTTTATCAAAAACAAAAGCAAGATTCCTTAAACAAAAATCTTTAAAGTTTTGCATTATAGATAGTTCTCTATATTGGAAAAATCCTACTAGTATGCTGCTTAAATGTTTGCTTGAGTCTGATGCAGAGAAAATTATGCGAGAAATGCACGAAGGGGAATGTGGAGGTCATCTCTACTGGAAAACTACTTCAAACAAAATCCTTAGAGACAGTTATTATTGGCCTACCTTATTCCCTAATACTCACAAACTAGTTATGACATGCCATAAATGTCAAATTTTTGATGGCAAGAAAAAGCTTTTACCTTTGCCCTTACATCCAATTATAGTTGAAGGACCCTTCCAGCAATGGGGTTTAGATTTCATTGGATAAATTCACCCCTCCTCATCCGCTCAATATAAATGGATCCTCACAGCCACTGATTACTTTACCAAATGGATAGAAGCCATACCTTCCCGGAACGCTACCGATTCTGTCATCATTTCGTTCCTAGAAACCAATATCCTATCCAGATTTGGCTGTCCCAGGAAGATCATTACAGATAACGCCGTTGCCTTCTCCTCCAAGAAAATGATAGACTTCTGTCACAAATATCATATTTCATTAGGACACTCCACAGCCTATTACCCTCAAGGTAATGGTTTAGCCGAGTCTTCTAACAAAAGCCTAGTCAACATTATCAAAAAACTTCTTGAACAAAATCAAAAAGCATGGCATGGGAAACTAGTACACGCCTTATGGGCTGACAGATTAACCACCAAGAAATCCATAGGTATGTCTCCTTACCAGCTAGTTTATGGTATAGATGCCATTTTCCCAACATCTCTAGGGGTTCCAGTAATGAAACTATTACAAGAAGTCCAAATAGAAGAAAATGACATGCAAAGGAGAGTAAATCAGACTATCCATTTACAACAAACTAGAGAAGAAGTTTACCAAAGGGCTCAGTTAGCACAAGACAAAATAAAACAGATTTTTGACAAAAGAACTAAGGAAAATGATTTTCAAATTGGAGATAAAGTTTTGAAATGGGATTCTAGAAGAGAAGACAAAGGTAAGCATGGCAAGTTTGAAAATTTATGGAAAGGGCCTTACATCATCAACTTAGTCAGTGGAAATAATGCTTTCTTCTTACAAGAACCTGATGGGACTGAAATTTTTGGAGGTCCTGTGAATGGCAGGACATTGAAACATTATTTTTGTCAGGAGCTCCATTTTTGAGTTTTGGGACACTTGCATTCATTATACATACCATTGTTTGAAATATTGAAAAGATAGAAAAATCAAAAACAGTAAAAGATAGGAAAGTCAAAAACAGTAAAAAGGGAAAAGAGGGCAAGTGAAGATAGAACAAAGGCCCCATGTTCCAAAACACAGTCTTTCAGAAAGCGAGCAAGTCTAAATGCTGCTACTAGTACTTCAATGTCTTGTTCAGCTATCTAGCCTAATCATAGCTGAGCATGTTTAAATTTATGTGCTGATAAGTTAGTGAGTGCCAAGATAGTCAACATTGTGTAAGATTGACTTATCACAGAGCTTAGATTAAGGAGAGATTCTGGTTCCACATGCCTAAAACAGAACCAAAGGGAGAAGCGAGGGATGAAAAACACATTGTACATCTTAGCCTCGCTTGTCTAGTTTCCTTTTATTGCAGAATAACATTTGCGTGCAACTTGTCTTTTATGCCGCAAATGCATGACAAATCAGACTGCCTAATCCTGATTTGATCATTTTTAAATTTCATGTTGTAGATTAGAGAATGAAATCCTGTCAAACTGCTTAATCTTGACAGTTGATCTAGCATAGGTAGAGTAAATGAAGGAGTTCATCAGTTTAATCTGAACTCCCGGCAGATATAAGAGTAGAAATAGATAGGTTTATTTTTCAAAAAGAAAAATATACTTTGTCAAAAGGCTGCTAGTTCAAATGCGCCAAAGAGAAGAAAAATGTTAGGAAATATAGTGGGGTAGGTAGAAGTATCATTGATGTTAATCATGCTGTCAATTTTTCAGAAATAACATCAAGAGAAGGGTAAATTTTGCGCCAATGGATAAGGCACTGGTCTTCATAAGCCAAAAATCTGAATTCTGGACACCTCCTGACGAGGAGCTGCCCTCCCCAAATGGAGCCACTGTTAGCCATCATTATTTTTTACATGTTAGTGATGACTATATCTACAGCTGATTTTTCTAGAAACTTTTTTCCTTATGTCAATATGTCATCTAGAAAACCCTCCTAAAACTTTTTTCGCCTTTCTACTTTTCAGTCCACCCATGTCAAAATCAAAACCTCATTATCCCTATCCTATCTAGCTTCAGCCCTACTAGTCTGCTCATCAGCTTTAAAAGGAAAATCCAAATCTGTTTCAAAAGTCTCCCCTAGGTTAGGAAGTGGCGCTTTAAGACATTTTACCCTTGGCGATCATCACTCAGCCAAAAAGCCTTCATCTGTTACAGACCAACCATAACTGACCTCCCACTCTGCAAATGAAATTGACAAACAGCTCTAAGTCGCGCCACTTATATCCCTAGGTCTCAGCACTGCATAAACCCCAATCTCAAGCTGACTATTAGGTGTTTCACAGTGTTTTATAGATTCTGCAAAGAACAGGAAATATAACTTCATCTTAGGATTAAATGCTTGGATCTACAGTTAGAGGAACAGCTGCTTCTAAATGTATTATGAGCTTGAGATGAAGCTGCAAAACAAAGAGTCACTCATTGAGACCTTACAGCTCTTTCTAGCATGAAAATCACAGTAAGAAAAAGATGTTGAAATTTGGTACCGGAGGACAGGTGGTTCCCTAAGTCTTTGATCTTTGGCCTAGGGAAAAGTGTCCAAAAGAATTTAATTTTTCTCCTAATGTAACTTTATAATTTTTTTATAAAGTTAAATCTAATTTAAAAGTGACTTAAGTGATAAAGTTGCTAAAGTGACTTTATAAAGTTATAAAGTCAAATCTAATTTTAAAGTGACTTTAAGTGATAAAGTTACTAAAGTTAAAGTGACTTTAAATAAAGTCAATGTAAAATTAGAAAGGAAAAAGTGACTTTGGAAATAAATGACTAAGTGGGTCTTTATTAAAGTGGGGTGAATTAAAAAATAGAAAGTGAGATTTAAATGAGCATTTAATCTCGGCCCTAGATCTCAATCTATCTCAGCCATTGGATTTAGGGATTCCCCAAAAGTCACTTAGGGTTAGGTTAAAGGAGGAAAAGGAGGAAAAGGTCATTCATTCTTTCATGAGCAGATTGGGAGAAGGAGAAAAAGAGAGCAAGGGAGATTTCTGGGCAGTGAGGAGGAGGCAGCAGCTTGGCACACATTCCAAGGCAGCATTTCAGCAAGACATTTTCAGCAAGACAGTTCAGCAGCTTTAGCACACAGCAAGGCAGATTTTTGGCACGATTTTTGAGGAAGAAGGGCCGTACAACTAGGCCGTACAGCAGGGCCGTACAGCTAGGCCGTACAGCAGGGCCGTACAGCAGATTTGCACTGCAGATTTGCACAGATTTCGAGGAGCAGATTTGAGGGAGGCCGTACAGCAAGTGGCTGTACCTTTGGCACGCATTTCAAGGCAAAAATCGTACAACAGATTTTTGGACAGCTTGCACGCTTTTCTAGGCAGGTCGTATAGCAGCATTTAAGGCTGTTATTTGGCACGAAAATCGAGAAATCCGTACAGCATTTATTGATGTTCCTGTTTTGCTGTTTGTGCGTTTTCCGAGGCGGTGGTTAAGCACGGAAAAAGAGATAAGTTGTAAAAGTCTGTTTGCTGATTATTTATTTTGCTGAATATTTCTATCACTGTAAAAAGCATTTTTTCCAGAAATAAGGAGCTTTCGAACTGGTTTTCCCCAAGAGTTGTAGGGGGTTTTTCCAGGGTCACCTTGACCAAAAATACTGAGTTATGATGTGTTGAATGACTGTTTGTTACTGTTGTTATTTTATTTCTGCATTTTCAGCATTCTGAAAAAAATTTCCAGAATTTGTGTTTTCAGCAAAATTTATTTTCCAGTTTATTAAATGTATGGATATGGGAAAGGGAATTTAATTATTTTGGAGTAATAAGGTGAAAACTGAAAACCGGGGTGGGAAACTAGAATTTTCTACAAAAAGACATCACTGTCACAACAAATTGGTAAATTGTCATGGCCCAGAACCTCCTTCATTTACAAGCAGAGGGTTAGGGCGCCTCCTTCATCTACAAGCAGAGGGCGCTGGCCAGTATTGACTTTAAAGGTTGCAGAAGTCTAGGTTTGCCTTTTACTGAACAAATGAAACAGAGACTCCAGGTTTTTCTGAGTGTGAATGATGATCATAACAGAGAATAAAGTCTGCAATATGCAAGTTCAAAGGAAAACAGAGTTGGTCTGATAAAGGAGGTCATTTGAAGCTTTCAAATCATATCAATTGTTAAACTTTAGAAAGGCATGTCATTAGAAAAAATTCCAATCATAAGAAGCCTGTTTGTCCACAAGATCAAATGGAATAGATGCTGACAAAAAATGCCATTACACAGGCAGAAAGAAATTTCTTGGTTTCTCAAAAGGCACTGACCTCCATAGTCACAGAGACTATTTTTCAAGTAATTTGTCATGAGATGACCAAAGCAAATGATGATATTTCAGTCACCCTCAGAGCTGTGCAGGGAGACAGTGTCACTTTGGCTAGGGTTTTTTCTGAAGCACAGTAGTGTTTGCAAGCAGAGTTGCCAGTATTGATGTGTTTTAAGTTGATTGCTTACCATCATAATCAAGCAAACCCTTGTCATGCAGCCTTATCACATAATCCTCATATACTTTGACAAGTGAAAGGCCTCCTCCTTTTATGAGCAGATGGCCGAAGCATTGGATGTTGTTAAAGACTGATTGATCTAAGAGACAGTGGAAAGAGACAAAGGAAGAAAGCTAAAAGGTCTTTACACCAGGTAAATGATAGTATTTATGATTCAAAAATATTGGTTTTCCTATTCAAATGAAAATGTCTGGAAAACTGTACCTATAGTGGAAAGGAGACAATATTGAATATATGCATGCATTGATACCAAAAAGGAGCAGTTTCTTTAAAGAAAAGGGTTAAACAGTATCCCACTGTCACCTGCCCAGAAGTCTAAAGGAGCTCTTTTTGAGTAAAACAGAGAAAATATGGTATGAAGGGATGCAAGCAAGAATATGGCACTTACAATCCAAAAGGGAACTTGTGTATCACCTGGAAGCAGGGACTGACACCATGTACAAAAAGAGCTTTTGCCAAAGCCTGCTCATCATATAGCCATCAGCAGATTAAGACAGAGTTTCTGGAAATGAGTTTTATTAGCTCTGGGTAGCACTCAAAAATCATGAAGCACTTCACTATTACAAATCCAATCAAAAGACATCTACAGGATTCTGTCAAACCGAGCTTAAAAAGAGGAGGCATTTCTGCAAAGCAGGGAACAGTCAGGACGTTTTATCACAAGTCATCATCCAGTTTTGAAGAATTTGGCAAGCTTGAAAAGAGATCAGCTACAATGTGTCACCTGCAAAAGAGAAAAGGTAACACAGTGGACAGAGTTAAGCTTTGGCAATGGCTCCATTACAAAGGGTCAAATGCACCAATCAAATCAAGTGATGACTGTGTATCAAAGAACCCTGTTCTTTTTTTTGAAGCAGCACTTCAAATTCTTCTGCAACCAGGGGTCCTACAGGTCAGTCTACAGGTTCATCAAGCACAAGAATGATTTGGCCTATTTTCAGTTTCTGGAGAAAGATTTTAAAACATGTTGACAAAACTAGCCCTGTCCTTCAAAGAACAAAGCAGTTTGCAGATATGTCTCTTGACAGTATTAGAGTAGGTTATATAAGGAATAGCAGTAGCATTATTGACACAAGGGCAAAGATGGTCGTAAGGTTATTGAAATGATAGTTCGATGTTACTAAAGAAGGTAGTTTCCCCATGAAAAAATTCGAAACACCCTGATACTTCATTTTCAATAAAGAAAGAAAAAAACCTTGAAAGGAAATGCCACTGTTTGAAAAAGAGATTTTGCTGCGTTAAATGGAAAACCTTAAGTTCTTTTTGCATTTCAAGTAAATGATGAAAGTGACCGTTGGGGCATTTGAAATAACATAAGAGTGAATCTAAGAAGGAAATTTCATTCTCAAAGCGGCAAACAAGGTGTTCACAGCATAAACGAAGAGTTTCCAGGTCAAATTCCAAAAGTTTGCACATTTTACACTGCGCGACGTGCCTGTCAAACCGCGCGACGCGCCTGGCGGAGGTTTTGAACAGGCCGCCTGTGTTAGCGTGACGCGCCTGTACAGGCCGCCCGACCACCCGACAGGCCGACCCGATAGGCCACCCGGGTGGCGTTTTTTGCGCGGCGTTCTATCTTTAAAGAGTGTCGCGCAGTTTGAAAGGTCTCCGGTGCCACTCAAGCTTTCCTCCAAGGATTTCCCATCAAATTCAAGAGGTATTTCAACTCCGACCTTGAAAGTTTCGAACACTAAAGTTAAACTGTGTATGCCTTTGTTTGAAACCATGCTGGAGTGATAGATGTATTGTTGAAGAGGCCTATAGGGGAAACAGTGTGTTGAAACTACTACAAATCTTTCACACCCCAGCATACAAAAATTTCAAAACCTTGTCACCATAGCTAAAAAAAAAAAACAGTGTTTTTGCTGTGTGAGGTTTTGAAGTGTAAAGCTGTAGTAAAAAGTTGAATGTGTTATTTAAGGCACCTGAGGGAAGAAACTGTGATTAAGTTAAGGGTTTGTGTTTCACCTTGTATTTAAACAAAGACAAAGGTGTGTCATTTCCTTAAAACACCATTGGGAAAAGTTACCCTACTCAGCCACCAGACAGCTGTTCAACTGTATATTCTGTGACTATTTTTCTGTTCTTCAAAAATTCACTGCCAAGTGGATTCTCAAAAGTCATAAAATCTTTCTTCCACAGATGACTGATATTCCATTTTGAAAAGGCCTTGATCATTTTGAAAAAGGGAAACTCTTACAGCCTTTGCTCAAGCGTTGGAGCTTTTAAAACCCTGTTACCTCCGCTTTGAAATATGAGTTTAACTGTATGCTCACAAAAAGGTTAACTTTAAAATGAGCATGTTTTTGTTTAAGTGAAGTGGCATACATAGAGAACAGTGAATTTTAGTGGAAGAAAGGGTTCTTGTTCAAGCAGAGGTTTATAGGTTGAAGCTCCGGAGGAAGTTTGTTCACACTACTCATAAAGAGACAGTATTCATTGTATTGTTGGTTGGCTGCCTTATGTTGTTCAAAGCTTATTGACAAAGTTGCTATCCATCCAAGCAAGGGATAAAACTCACATAACCTCTGCTTGAAGCTTGGAAGCCTTTCAAACTCTGTCATCTTTGCTCAGGATTGTTACAGTGACTGCTTAAATAACACTAAGGGTTGAGTTCACATATACAAGTTAGTTCAAGGTTGGCACAATTATACAGGGCAGAGTTTTTAATGATTGCAAAAGTTACCATGAAAAGGAGTAAGGGGTATTGAGTGACATCTTAAAACTCACAAGAACAGGGTAATCAAAGCACTTCTCACAGCAAACTCCTTCTAACAGTCTTCCCCTCTTTTTCACTATATTATTCCTACTGTGAATTTGTTGACAGAGATCTTTAAGGTGCAGGGCCATTTTCTGAAGAGCAGGGTTTTAATGGTTGAATTTTAACATTGGGGACAGAGGTATAGATGTGGTGGTTGATCTTTTAAATTCACAAGAAAAGGTGACTTTTCAATACTGTGCACAGGAAACTCACACAACAGTCTGTCTCCTCTTTGCTATATAGTACCCTATTGAGAATCTTGTCTTGGCTGAGGTACATTCAAAGATGAAAGGTTGGTTTTAAAGAGAGCAGAGGTTGTGAATTCAAAGACACTTGTTGCAAACCCTCCACCTCACATTGTTTCTCTGTCCAAGCAGCATATTGACATAGTTTCAATCCAGAAGGGCATTTTACATACAGTGAAGGCAGTTTGCCTCTTTCAAAGCATTTTTTGGTCAGAATGCCTCCAAGGCAAGACCACAGGAGCGGTCCACATAAGAGATATGAGCCTATCTCTATAGAAGAGATTAATGCTCATCAATCTGTGTTTTTCAATTTCCATGAAGTAGGCTGTCTTGATTTTTGCCAGAAGATAGAAGAAGTCAAGAGTTTTTCACCATTAACACACTTGTGCGCTCTGAGATTCAAAGAAAAGCATTTCCAAGTGGCGGGTCTTGATTTCAAAATTTCTCCAAGGTATGTGTCCAAGGCTACCAAGATCCCGTATCATGGCGAAAAGTGGTTTAAACAAGCTCATCTTGACTTAGAGGATTACAAACCTTTCATCAAGCCTGAACATAGGGAAACTATCACTGTTATTTTCCCTTTTTCATATCTCCTTGACAGTTATGCTCCACTGATGAAAGCCATAATGAAATATTTCACTTGTGAAGGGAGGTTTAATCGAATTTATGCCTACCATGTCCGCTTATTGATGCATTTTACCAGAAGCAGGCAACTAAACCTTCCTTAATTTTTGTCCAAGAGCATAGAGAAAATGGCATCCATTGTCCAAAAGAAAGCCCCACCTCAGCAAATCCCTTCTCTTTTTCATCATTCTTTGATCAAGATTATCTTCCTATACCAGCTAGAGAAGAAAGAGGTGCCATAGGACTTAATCATCAGCCATCCAGACTTCTCTACTGTCCCTCCTGTTCATGTGTCTCCTACTCAGCCTGTCCATCGCCCAGTACCTTTGTCTAGTAGGCCTACACCTAGAAAACTCAGAATGACTACTGGGCAGCCGAGTCAACAGGGAGAAGGAGAGGGCAGTGAACAGCAGCAAGAAGAAAGGGATGAGGGACAGCAGTAGATACAGGATGAGGGACAGCAGCAGATACAAATTTAGGGACAGCAGTAGATAGGTGATGAAGGGCAGCAGGCAGATGATGAAGGACAGCAAATACAAATTGAGGGACAGCAGCAAATAGAAAGTGAAGGACAGCAGGTCCAAGATGAACAGCAACAGGTACACATTGATGAATAGCAGTTAGATGATGAGGAACAGCAGCAAGTGCAAGATAAAGAACAGCAAGCTAAGGCTGCCACCCAAACAGTGACCAAGGTTGTTCCTAGCAAGAGGAAATTGCCCAAAAAGACACCTTCTAGCATGCCAAGGAGGAAAAGCGCCAGATTGGTTTTCAAAGGAAAAAGTAAAGTTGGAGAAAGTACAAAGCATGGAGGTGAATTAGCTATTATCCCTATCCAAAGTGATGATAGTGACAATGAGGCCCGCCTTCTTGAAAATCTCTTAATCCATAAGGAAGGGCAAATTGAGGCATTAGAGCAAGATCTTCAAAGGGCAAGGAATTTCAATCACTTCTTGGAGATTGAAAACAAACAAAGGAATGTGCACACAGTTGTTCATGAGGCAAGGGCGATAAAGTATAAGAAAGAGGCAGAAAGGGCGCAAGCAAGAATCGAAGAGCTCATTGGTGAGTTTGATGACGAAGAGGAGGAAGACCAGCCTAGGCGGAAGAGGCCTAGGACCATCGGGCTTAGAAGAGCCTTGGAAAAGCAGAGAGCAGAAGAGCAAGCCCAGCTCCAAGCCTTTCCTCTCACTGCACTCCTTGAGCAGGAAATTGAGGAAAATAAAGAGGCTTGGCTTGAAAGAGCTAAAAAACATTTGGAAATGAAGCTTGAGAGGGTGAATTGAGATTTAGAGCTGCAGAGGAAGAGGACACACCACTTCCAAAAGCTGAATCAGTTTGCTCGGCGCAAACTAAAGGCAGCACAAGAGAAATTGAAGAAGATAAAGGGGAAGCGCCTAGCACGAAAAGAAGGGAAAAGCATATCAGCCCTTGATATTTTGGCCTCAGCTTCAGAGCATGTTGCTATGGACCCTTGAGGGTCATGCATGCCAATTTTGGGCCTTTTTCGGCAACTTTTTGTTTTTTGGCATTTTTTGGGTTTTTGGCCGAAAACTCATAATTTCGCCATTTCAGTTTGATGAGTTTTCAAGGGAGGAGGATGATACCGATAGATGCCATAATTCCATGAGCAGGTCTCCAGCGATTTTCAGGGCATTTGGAGATCATTCGCCCCCTCAAATTGGCGAAAAATGCCCTCTTTTTGCACATTCTGCCCGCCATATCAGCAGTCTGCTATTTTCTGGGTTTTTTCACACAGGTACAGTTTTGGATGACTTCCAGGCCTCGGATTGAGATGGTTTCAGTTGCGCCGGAAAGTAGACACAGAGAGCTTTCCAGCAAGCCCTCATGAGCCTCATTTTGACATCGGGAAGGCTGCCTATTGCATCCAGCAAGTCAGGGGACCTTTTTCAGGCATAAATATGAAGTATTTTTGTAATTTTTGAACTTCAAAAATCCGCTTTTCCCAAATGTGCGTTAAGCTATTTTTATCATTGGGAAATGATGTAAAGTCAATATAATTTCCGTTTTTAGCAGTTTTTTAGATATTTTATGGGATATTTTGTGCCTTGGGCTTTGCAAAGCCTCAAGGACAAATTTAGATATTTTGACTTGGCCAATGGGATAGCTAGTTGCTCCATGAGGTTTTCCTTCCTCAAGCCTATTTATTCCATGGATTTCATTGTAAACAAAAGAGGCTGAACTTGAGAGAAGAATTAATACATTGGTCATATGAGCTTTGATGAATACACTTGTGTTATGATTTTTGGACTGCCTCTTGGATGCTTTTGAGGAGTGATGAAGGATTGTTGATGGATTCCATGACATGGTAGAATGGTATAGTTTTTCTTGCTTTGTTGTTGTCTTCTAGTTTTCATCCATAATACATGCTTCTTGCTGCTATAGATCAGTAGAGATTAGTTTTGAGACATGCCCATGGAGGCACCTCAAAATTCCCGAATCTTCATAGCTTGATGTTTTCTTCTTCCTTAGTTATGCTAAAGAATTCTTAACTGCTCTTTAGTAACTTAAGGATAATGTTTGCTAGTTTTATTTACAAGTTCTATGCATGTGGAGTAGGATGTATGGTGTGCCCTGCCTACCTATAAGCTATCCATAGTTATGTCCATAAAACTTTCTCTTTGACTGATTTGTTGATCATCTTGTTGAACCAAGGAGGCCTAGTCCCGATCTAGCCCTTTGCCTAAAACTATGAAAGCTTGTTTGTCAAAGTGCCCAATGACTTAGAGACTATGTTTAGGCGTTCCGGCGTAGTTTATGAGTTGTTAGTTTGTCTTGTGTGTTTTCCCCAAAGTCTGATAACCATTTCCCGAAGTTAGAGGGTCTTATACCTCTATGTATGGCTGGAATGTTTGATTTCTATGTATTAATTAGCTCATAGTTACATTTAACATGATTAATGGCTTGCTATAAAATGTTTATGTTTGCTATCAACTAGTTACACTTGAAATCCCTTTGTCTTTCACCAACTTATTGTCCATTTAAACCATTTTGCCCAAAGATCCCTTCTACCGTGAATCAAATCGGCCCTACAGCAGCCTTACATCATCACCTCATAGCTTCCTTGACCTGTTTGACCCCATAGCCCAATTTATCTACATCTTATTATCCAGTTTATGTATTTGATCAGTTTATCCCTCACAAACTTAAAAAACTAAAAAACCAAAAAACTCACTTCATAACTAGCCTAATATCAGAATACCCTAAGCAAACACACCGATATCTTTTGCATATAATAGAGAGAGCCCTCTCTGAGTCCAGGAAGGCTAGGTCCTTGGGCTCCAAAGCTTGGTTTGATGTTACATCGTCATTTGGCTCGCCAATCGGCCAAATCACGGGACCCTAACATGGCCTTCCAATGATCTTGTTTTAATTGGTGATAAATCTATTTCTCAAACTCCTCCTTTTCTTTTGACTTGTGAAACTTTTAACAAGAATGTTCATAATTGTCTTATTGATTCAGAAGCTTCTTCAAACATTATGCCAAGAACAGTGTGCACAAAATTAAATATCACTCCTCAAAAAACATCTGTACATATAGTTCAATTGGATAGAACAAAAGTTGAAGTTATTGGAGAAATTTTATCAGTATCTATTATATTATCATCTAATCCAAGAGTATCACAAGTGATTGATATTTTATGTTGGGAAAAATACTGAGAGGGGGGGGTGAATCAGTATTTAGGGCTGAACAATTTTTCTTTTCTTTCTCTTAAAACCTTATGTTACATTACTGCATCCAACATGTATGTCCAGATATCTTATTATGTCTTTACTTAGAGCATTGCATCAGATAAGCATTAAGCATGAACAAAAATAACAGAACAAACCATCAAGCATAAACAACACATATGAACACCAAGATTTAAGGTGGAAACCCAATTCGGGAGAAAACCACCGCTGCTGTAATCTCAGTCTTCAATATTTATTATAGAGAAAACTTCTTACAATATATGCTGGTGCAGACTTATACCAGCATGCTGGCACCCACCTACAGAAGGCTCCAACCTTCTCTCGTTTACCAGCCTCTCCTGGAAGGGAGCTACAACCCCCGCTCTTGTTTACCAGCTACCACTGGAAGGGAGCTACAACTCCCTCTCTGATGGCTTCAACCCTCAGCACCACTGCGGACCATTTTTCATCAATTTTCATACTGGATCCACTAGTTTCCATACAACATACCTTGCCGGTCACCAGATTTATTTATTTTCTGTATACTCACCCCAGTTTTTCATGATTTCGTCCGTCATTCAAACCAGAGATTCATCATCGTCAGATCATTATGTTCATGGGTGCATCGTAGTTTCAGATTTATTAGTTAAGAATAAAGCTTGCCCATACAGATATTCTTTTGAGAAATTTTATTCACAACCCTTACAATGCACACCACGTTCTCTATTTTTTTCTTCTCCTTATATAGTTTTGCCTTTATTAAAACCATGAGTCAAAACCACGAACCGCTAATGGTATTCCTCTGTCAGTATTCCTTTTAGTTTATCCCACGGGGCTTTTTGATCTCTTTTTAATTTTTATTTATCAATTTTAAAGAAATTGACAAATAAATATATTTACAACTTTTGAATTCCCAAGCCTTATGTCTAAAGTTTAACCCTTCGGATTTTATAGAAATATCCAACACTTCTAAATAAATTAATCTTACGATAAACCTTTGACCCCGGGCCCACATACATAGTCAATAGCCAATCCAATATGCCCATCGTACCACAGTAAACTTCGCACAAGTCCAGCGTCCGATTACTGTTAGATTAGCAAGCTTCCAGATCAACGGCATATATACATATCACTCGACCTCCAATGTCGAACGTTAACGTGCGATGGTCCGTCGTACCAGTGTTAATCTTCACACATCTTCAACAAATGACGTTCGTCTCATGACCCCTTCCCAGATCAATGGCGCTCAACGATACCTTTGGGCGTCCTGGATCGAACTATAACGCGCAATGGCGCATAGTGAAAAGCGGTTTTGTAAAATCGTACAGGGACGCGTGTCGCCTGTTCTATGGAATCGCTCCCCACCTTTTGAATACCGCTTGCCCGTTGAAAGCAGTGCGATGAAAACCATAAACCGCCTTCACTGTTCCTCCTTCATGGTTCTGCCCTTCGCTCAAGGTTCCGTTCATGATTCCAAAGGGTTAGTCTGGGTTTGCGCTATAAATCTAGTCTATCTTTGGCAGGATTTCCAATAATCAATGAACAAATGTAGTTCTCTTCTGACGGGATTTCCTTACAAACATTAACTCGTGACAATTCAATGTCATTCTTAAATTCTACTATGGTATATATAACATATCAACCTTCCATTTCGGAGTTCTATCCTGTCACAGTTCCGCTTCTACCTGTACATACAAAAACCTCATATCTCTACCACCATTAAGTTCTTCAATGGATACACTGAATGCCTCGAGAGCCCCTCATATATTCAACCAAGTAGTTCCACGACTGCAAATATCAAACTAAGCCAGTTCTTCATTACAAGAAGGTCTCATCCTAGAATTCAAATCCTACCACCATGAATCCTCAACAGGGTTTCACTTTTAACTCCATACGCAGAGACTCATACAGAGGTTCAGGGGATTCCACACAAGAATTACATCAGTCAATACATATAATACACATATCCCTAACTCTGCAACAATGATTTCATTCCTTTCCGGACACCATAGGAATATTCTACCCATTATGAAATTGAACACACAGGTCATATATATTCTAGATTTACTCAAACATACTTAACACAATGCCACAGTTATTCATTAACATATACAAATCTTGGCCATGTCCTTCAATCTATTACCTTGTCTCTTCCTAGCATCTCTCTCTCATCTCCTTTGCAAACTATATTAAACCCCTAATTCAACTCTACTATTCTGTCTCTAATTCTTCTGTTTCATCTACTGCCTCTGCTACCTCTCTGTCTCTTTTGCCATATGGATAGTTTAGGTGCTGCTCCTGTCTTTGCCAATTCCTTTGCCATCAATGACAATATTTCCAACAATCTCCCCCTTTGGCATTGATGGCAATACTCTTCCTCTGATGGCCTTATAGAAGCCCTTTGTTGCTTTTCCTCCCCCTTTGACATCAATGGCAAAGAGTTTGATCAAGATCCTTTGAACCGACAATTCCATGCTCCCCCTGAGATCATGCTGCATCTTCAAACATAATATGACCAACAATTCATCCTTTTCATATGACCAATGCTCCTCCTGAGCATGTTCATTTAGAGCACTTCACAACCAATTTAATCTTCTGTATTTAAGTAGATCTGATCCTCTGCATGGCAGAGACTATTCCCAGTTTCTGTCTGAGATATTCGAATGGTTCCCTGGGTAGAGGTTTGGTAAATATATCAGCATTCTTTAGATACCATAGTCCAAAGTCTTGAGTTCCTTGTAGATATTTGAATATTCTTTTCACAGCTTGAAGATGAGACTCCTTTGGATTAGCTTGGAATCTTCCAACAATCCCAACTGCATTAATGATGTTTGGTCTTGTCCCAGTGAGATAAAGTAGACTTCCTATCATAGAACTGTATTCTGGTTGATTCACCGTGGGGGAATCATCATTAGAACTGAGATTACATCCGGTTATCATTGGTGTACTTACATGTTTACAATCTTCCATGCCATACTTCTTTAAGATTTGCTTGAGGTATTTTGCTTGTGATAAGAATATGCCATTTGTTGCTTGTTGCACTTGCAAGCCAAGAAAGAATGTTAGTTCCCCAAGTAAAGACATTTCAAATTCTTGCTGCATATCAAAAGCAAATTTCTGACTCATAGACTCTTCATTACTTCCAAAAATGATATCATCAACATATACAACCACAATCAATAGTTTGTCATTTTCAGTTTTTGTGTATAAGTTGCTATCAACAGACCCTTTTGAAAATCCTTGTTGATGAAGATATTTGTCAAGATGATAGTACCATGCCCTTGGAGCTTGTTTGAGACCATATAGAGCCTTTTTAAGTCTACAAACAAGTTTTTCATCATTTCCCAAAATGAATCCTTCTGGTTGTTCTATGTAAACTTCTTCTTCTAAATCACCATTGAGAAAAGCAGATTTAACATCCATTTGATAAACTTTGATTTGTTGGAAGCTTGAAAAAGCAAGAAACATTCTTATGGCTTCAAGTCTGGCTACAGGAGCAAAGGTTTCTTCAAAGTTTATACCTTCTTGTTGAGCATACCCCTTGCAAACAAGTCTAGCTTTATTTCTTATAACATCCCCATTCTCATTTAACTTGTTTTTGAATATCCATTTAGTTCCAATGACATTTTTGTCTTGAGTTCTTGGTACTAATTCCCAAGTGTGATTCTTTTCAATTTGATCAAGCTCTTCATTCATGGCTTGAATCCAACATTCATCTTTTCTAGCTTGACTAACACTGTGAGGTTCAATAGTGGATAGAAATGCCAGATTGCTAGAAGATCCCATGAGAGTCCTTCTTGTTTGTACACCTGATCCCTTTTCTCCCAAAATTTGAGATTCTGGATGATTCTTTTGAACATATCTGGATGGAGCCTTTTCAAACAAATTATCTTCAGGTTCTTCATTGGGTTCATTGTTTGTATCATTACTATTTGATGTAGAAGGATATGTGTCATCATCATCTTCATCTGTTGTTTTCTTTTCTTCTTTTGGAGCTGCAGGAGACTCATCAATAACAACATCAATACATTCAAAAATCTTCCGAAGTATTTTATTGTAACATTTATATGCCCTACTCCTAGGGGAGTAACCAAGAAATATTCCTTCATCTGCTCTGGGTTCAAACGTGCCAAGTTTTTCATCATTATTCTTGATAAAGCATTTGCTTCCAAAAATTCTAAAATGCTTTATAGTGGGAGGATTACCATACCAGAGTTCATATGGAGTTTTATCACTATTTACACGAACATGTGCCTTGTTGAGAATGTTTACTGCTGTATGTGCTGCTTCTCCCCAAAATGTGTCAGGTGTTCCGAAATCATCAAGCATAGCTCTATCCATTTGTTGAACTGTTCTATTCATTCTTTCTGCAACGCCATTCTGTTGTGGAGTGCCAGCTACAGAAAACTGTCTTTTTATGCCATTTTGTTCACAAAATTCAAGGAATTCATTGGATGTATATTCTCCTCCTTGATCATATCTAAGACACTTGATTTTTAGATCTAATTCATTCTCAACTAGTGCTTTGAAGATCTGAAATTTCTCAATTGCTTCATCTTTGTGTTTAAGCAGCCCAATCCAACACATTCTAGAGAAATCATCAATGAATAAGATATAGTATTCTTCACCATGTGGTGACTTTTTCTGATAGGTCCACATATGTCAGTCTGAATGAGTTCAAGAGGCTTACTTGATGATCCTTCCTTGGCATTAAATTGTACTCTGGTTTGCTTATCGAATTGGCAAGATTTGCATATGATATTTTTAGGTAGAGTAATATTGGGAAGATCACGAACAGCTTTAAGTATGCTTGATTTGTTGATTTGAGAGAGGCTTAGAAGCCCCAACCTTCTATGCCATAGCCAATTTTCTGAATATTTACTCAAATAACATTGTTCTTTTCAATTCTTTAATACATACAGGTTGCTTGGAGTTCTTTTTCCTTTTATAATTGTTTTACCTGTATCAAGATCACGTACCACACATTCTTTTGAACTAAAGAAAAATTTAGTTCCTTTATCACACATTTGACTTACACTTAAAAAGTTATTTTTTAATCCATCCACATACATGAATTCATTAGCTTTCACCTTTTCTTTTAGAAAAATAGACCCTTTTCCCTTAATGACTGCAGGAGTATCATTTCCAAATGTAACATTCTTTTCTTTTTCTAGAGCACTATATGCAAGAAGTTTGGTTTTATCACCTGTCATGTGTCTTGAGCATCCACTATCAATGTACCATTGGTTTTCTTCATCTTCTGCAAACAATGCTATGCCACAATTTTCAACCTGTAATTCCTTCTTTTTCCATACTTTGGAGCTTGAAGGAACATGTTCTTTTGGCTGAACTTTGCTCTTGCATTCAGATTCTTCATGGCCAAAGTTATTGCAATAAGCACATTCAACTTCATTTTGAAGAGAAGAAAAGTTGTTATAGGTATTCTTCTTTGTTTCAATATCAATCCTTTTCTTTCTTACTTCTCTTGTCATGATAGTTTTATATGCTACACATTGAACGGATTTATGACCAAAATTGTGACATGAGAAATATTTTCCATTGAAGAAGAAATTTCTGCGATCATAAAATATTCTACATGAATTTACCTGTTGATTGGTGTTTCTTTGAAATTCATTCCTGTTAGTGTTCTTTGAATTGAGATTATCATGTTTTATCTGTAAATATTCTTTATTCCCTTGCTGAGAGGCAACATGTTGTAAACCAGCTGTAACTGCTCTTAGATAATTTGGTGTTGAAGCCTGAGAAGATTCTCCAATATATCCAAGACCTGTCTTTATAAGAGGAGAACGTTGTACCTTGATAATCTCATCTAATGTTTCAGATCCTTTAGCAAATCTAAGATTCAGATTCTTTACTTTCTCAAGTCCTTTTCTTAGACTTACTACTTCACACTCTAAATTCTCATTGTGTTTCTCTTTTTCTTCAAGCTGATTTTTCAGAGTTTCTATGGTTATTTTACTCTCTTCTAAGCAAATTTTGAGTCTATTGTTTTCATCAAGAAAATCACTGTCTTCTAGAGCATCCACAAAAGTATCCTTTTCTTCTCTAGATTCTTTTTCAAATGCCATGAGAAGTCTAAGATCTTGTTCACATTCTTCCTCACTATCAGATAACCCATCACTGTCTTCATGAGTATAGTAACTGTTTCTAGTGCTAAGACGATTCTTATTCCTTCTTGATACTTCCTTCCCATTTTTATGTGTTTCTTTATAAGGACACTTAGCAGCATAATGACCAACTCTTCCACAATCAAAACATTTGAAAGGAAGCTTACCTCTGAACCATCCTGTGCCAAATTGAAGTTTCTTTACAAATTTTATCTCATCTTCTTCTAACATATATCCTGATCCTTCTGTTTTTTGTACTTCCCTCCCTTTTGTAGAAGTTCTAAAGATTGATTCTTTGACTTCTGATGGTCCTCCTCTTCTCATTTCATATGCAATTAGTATGCCATGAAGTTGCACCACAGTAAGATTTTGAAGATCCTGCTTTTCTTCAAGAGCAAAAACTTTTGACTCAAATTTTGTCGTTAGTGATCTTAAGACTTTCTCAACCAAGGTAGATTCGGTTATTGTTTCTCCCAGATTTCTCATATGATTTACAATATCATCAAGACGTAAAAATAAATTGGCAATGCTCTCCTCATTATCCATTTTTAGATGCTCATATTGAATTCTGAGAGTTTGGAGTTTAGCACTTTTCACCTTTGCATCACCTTCATAACTTAGAATGATTTTGTCCCATATTGTCTTGGCTGTATTCAGCTGCATGACTTTGACAAATTTTAATTCAGTTAGACTTCCCAATAGAGCATTGACCGCCTTTGCATTTGTTTCATAATTCTTTCTTTCCATCGGATCTGTTGGTACTGCAGCTAGATATTGATATCCTTGTTCAACAATTGCCCATACCTCTACTCCCAGAGACTGAAGATAGGATCTCATCCTTGTTTTCCAGAAGATTAAATTTTTTCCGTTAAAGAGCGGAGGCTTGATAGATATTGTTCCATCTTGATTGCTCATCTTGCTTGATCTTCCTTCTAGCGGCTAAGCTTTTTCAGAAGGACTGGCTCTGATACCAATTGTTCGGAAAAATACTGAGAGGGGGGGGTGAATCAGTATTTAGGGTTGAACAATTTTTCTTTTCTTTCTCTTAAAACCTTATGTTACAGTACTGCATCCAACATGTATGTCCAGATATCTTATTATGTCTTTACTTAGAGCATTGCATCAGATAAGAATTAAGCACGAACATAAATAACAGAACAAACCATCAAGCATAAACAACACATATGAACACTAGGATTTAAGGTGGAAACCCAATTCGGGAGAAACCCACCGCTGCTGTAATCTCAGTCTTCAATATTTATTATAGAGAAAACTTCTTACAATATATGTTGGTGCAGACTTATACCAGCACGCAGGCACCCACCTGCAAAAGGCTACAACCTTCTCTTGTTTACCAGCCTCTCCTGGAAGGGAGCTACAACCCCCGCTCTCGTTTCCCAGCTACCACTGGAAGGGAGCTACAACCCCCTCTCTGATGGCTTCGACCCTCAGCACCACTTCAGACCACGTTTCATCAATTTTCATACTGGATCCACTAGTTTCCATACGACATACCTTGTCGGTCACCAGATTTATTTATTTTCTGTATACTCACACCAGTTCTTCATGATTTCGTCCGTCATTCAAACCAGAGATTCATCATCGTCAGATCTTTATATTCATGGGTGCATCGTAGTTTTAGATTTATCAGTTAAGAACAGAGCTTGCCCATACAGATATTCTTTTGAGAAATTTTATTCACAACCCTTACAATGCACACCACGTTCTCTATTTTTTTCTTCTCCTTATATAGTTTTGCCTTTATTAAAACCATGAGTCAAAACCATGAACCGCTAATGGTATTCCTCTGTTAGTATTCCTTTTAGTTAATCCCATGGGGATTTTTGATCTCTTTTTAATTTTTATTTATCAATTTTAAAGAAATTGACAAATAAATATATTTACAACTTTTGAATTCCCAAGACTTATGTCTAAAGTTTAACCCTTCGAATTTTATAGAAATATCCAACGCTTCTAAATAAATTAATCTTATGATAAACCTTTGACCCCGGGCCCACATACATAGTCAATAGCCAATCCAATATGCCCATCGTACCATAGTAAACTTCGCGTAAGTCCAGTGTCCGATTACCGTTAGATTAACAAGCTTCCAGATCAACGGCGTATATCATATCGCTCGACCTCCGATGTCGAACGTTAATGTGTGATGGTTCGCCGTACCAGTGTTAATCTTCGCGAATATTCAACAAATGACGATCATCCGATGACCCCTTCCCAGATCAACGGCGCTCAACGATATCGCTGGGCGTCCTGAGTCAAACTATAACGCGCGATGGCGCATAGTGAAAAGCGGTTTTGTAAAATCGTACAGGGACGTGTGTCGCCTATTCTATGGAATCCCTCCCCGCCTCTTGAATGCCAAATTCCCATTGAAAGCGATGCAATGAAAACCATAAATTTCCTTCACTGTTCCTCCTTCGTGGTTCCGCCCTTCACTCAAGGTTCCGTTCATGATTCCAAAGGGTTAGTCTGGGTTTGCGCTATAACTCTGGTCTATCTTTGGCAGGATTTCCAATAATCAACGAACAAATGTAGTTCTCTTCCGATGGAATTTCCTTACAAACATTAACTCGTGACAATTCAATGTCATTCTTCAATTCTGCTATGGTATATATAACATATCAACCTTCCATTTCGGAGTTCTATCCTGTCACAGTTCCGCTTCTACCTGTACATACAAAAACCTCATATCTCTACCACCATTAAGTTCTTCAATGGATACACTGAATGCCTCGAGAGCCCCTCATATATTCAACCAAGTAGTTCCACGATTGCAAATATCAAACTAAGCCAGTTCTTCATTACAAGAAGGTCTCATCCTGGAATTCGAATCCTACCACCATGAATCCTCAACAGGGTTTCATTTTTAACTCCATACACAGAGACTCATACAGAGGTTCAGGGGATTCCACACAAGAATTACATCAGTCAATACATATAATACACATATCCCTAACTCTGCAACAATGATTTCATTCCTTTACGGACATCGTAGGTATCTTCTTCCCATTATGAAATTGATCACACAGGTCATATATATTCTAGATTTACTCAACCATACTTAACACAATACCACAATTCTTCATTAACATATACAAATCTTGGCCATGTCCTTCAATATATTACCTTGTCTATTCCTAACAGCTCTCTCTCATCTCCTTTGCAAACTGTATTAAACCCCTAATTCAACTCTATTGTTCTGTCTCTAATTCCTCTGTTTCATCTGCTGCCAATAGAGTAAAAGGAATTAGAGACAGAACTTATAGCTTTTACTAATAATATTATAGGGAATTCTTCAGCAGAATCATCCCTTGGTTCATTTAACAATCAGGTTTCACCTTTTTCAGCAAATACTGTTACTTCTCAAATTGAAAATTTTTCTCAAACAGACTCTTCTAGATGTGTTAATTTTAGCAATCAAATTCCAAAACAATATTTATTTTGGACTTTATATTTTGATGGTTCGAAATTAGAAGATGGTGCATGAGCAGGTTGCATTTTAATCAATCCCCAAGGAGAGAAAATGATGCTAGCGTGTAGACTCGAATTTCAATGCATGAATAATCTTGTTGAATATGAAGCATTGATACAAGGTATGTATAAAGCTATAGGATTGAATGTTAAATATTTGCAAGTATATGGAGATTCTGAAATAATAGTAAAACAAGTCAGGAACATGATTCATTGTATTTCTGGACACTTGAGACATTATCAAACTCTAGCTCAAAATCTCATTTCTCATTTTACAGCATTCAATATCTCTACAATTCCTAGATTACAAAATGCGAGCACTGATTTACTTGCTAATGTAGCATCTAGACTTATACCACCTAAAGAATTTAGCCCAGAAAGATTTTCAATTGAACTAATTTTTAGACCATCCATTCCAGACAATATAACAAATTGGAAAGTATTTAATGATGATGCAGATATAGTAGACTTTCTTACATCAGAAAAATCTTATGAAGGTAAAATTCTGGATGAAAATGAACATGATCTACAGATTAAAGATAAAACAAACAATAATTCAATTCCCAAATCTTTAGTCAAAATGGAAGACCTTTATGACTTAAAAGATAGGTTTAAAAAAGTGACCAATTCAAAAATTCAAAGTTCAACTTTAAAGTTTGAATTGATTAATCTTGGTACTTCAGAAAAACCTCAAAATATCAACTTAGGTCTTGGTCTAAGATATGAAGAAAGGATATCATTCATTAAATTGTTTACGAAATATAAAGATATCTTTGCATGGGATTATTCATATCTTAAAACATATGATATTTCCATAATTCAACATACCATTCCTATGATATCAGACGATAAACCTGTCCAACAAAAACTCAGGAAAATTCATCCAAGTTTAGAAAGTCAAATTAAACCTGAACTGAATAAAATGCTCAAAGCCAAAATCATTTTTCCTGTTATACATTCCAAGTGGGTGTCAAACATGGTTCTAGTTAGGAAAAATAATGGAGACATTAGAATTTTCATAGATTTTAGGAATTTGGATAAAGCCTGTCAAAAATATAATTTTCCCTTACCTACCATGGAACAGATATTACAATTAGTTGCAGGGTCTGAATTGATGTTTTTTTTAGATGGATTTTCAAGGTATAATCAGATCATGGTTCATTCTGACGATAGATTAAAAACAACATTTAGAAAAAAATGGCGAACATACGCATATCAAAAAATGCCTTTTGGAATGATTAATGTTGGAGCTACGTTTCAGCGTGCTATGGATATAGCTTTCAGAGGACTAATCAATAGCTCAGTTTTTATATACTTAGATGACATTACTGTTTATTCTAAGCATAGAAACAATCATATTAATCATTTAAAAAACGTTTTCGAAAGATGTAGAAGATATTCTATTTCCTTGAATCCTAAAAAATGTTATTTTTCTTTATCAGAAGGTAAGCTATTAGGATTTCTTGTTTCTAAAAATGGAATTCATATAGACCCTGATAGGATCCAAGAGATTTAAAATATTCCTCTGCCACATAACAAAAAAATAATGCAATCATTTTTCGGACAAATTAATTTTGTAAGAAGATTTGTTCCAGATTTCTCCCAAATTGTCCTACCCCTACAATCAATATTGATCAAGAAAAATTCAATTTTTAAATGAAGAAAACAAGAAAGAAATTCTTTTGAGTTAATTAAGAAATATATTGTTGAAGCTCCCTCTTTAACAACTCCTAATTTTCTCAAATCCTTTGTGTTATACACATTTTCTTCGGATACATCATATGCAACTGTTTCAACACAGTTAAACGATCAAAACATTGAAGCACCTATTGCATTTTTTAGTTCTAATCTTCAAGGTGCTGAGTTAAACTATTCAGATGTAGAAAAACAAGCGTATGTCGTGGTTAAATATTTGAAACATTTTAGACATTTTCTCTTAAAAACACATACCAAGATAATATTACCTTACTTAGAAGTAAGGAAATTATTAATACAATGACAAGTAGGAGAGAAAAGAGAAAATTGGGTCACTGCACTTCAGGAATATGATGTAGAAATACACCCAGCTAAAATTGTTAAAGGACAAGGTCTCTGCAAAATGTTAACTGGATATTCTCATTTGCCTAAAGATGAAGATCAATCAGAAGAAATACAAATATCTGAGGTAAGCCTAAACGATTCTCAATCGCAATATACTAATATGAAATTCTTCTTAAAAATGGATATTCTCCTTTAAATCTCAATTATACTGCAAAGCGTTCTTTTAGACTTAAAGCAAATCAATATCAACTCGAAAATGATATCTTATTTAGGAGGAATTATGATTCTGTATTATTAATATGCTTAGAGAAAACTGAAGCTGAAAAGGTATTACAGGAACTACATGATGGACTAGCTGGAGGTCATTTCGGAGGAAATACCACAACTCATAAAATACTGCATGCCAGTTACTATTGGCCAACTTTGTTTAAAGATGCACATGAATATGCAATAAAATGTAAAACATGTCAAACTACAGCAGGAAGAGAAAGGAAACCAGCATTTCCATTACAACCAATAAATATCCAACAACCATTTGAACAATAGGGGTTAGATATTATAGGTGAAATAACTCCAAACTCTTCAAAGTAGCACAGGTATATTCTAACTACAACTGATTATTTCACAAAATGGGTAGAAGCTATCCCGTTGAAAGTGGTCAATACACAGAATATTACCAATTTTATTGATCAATTCATAATTACCAAGTTTGGCCTTCCATCAAATTTGATATTTGATAATGCATCTTAATTTTCTGGAAATGCAATGATTGAATTTTCTTTGAAAAGAGGTTTTAAATTAAAATACTCAGCCAATTACTACCCACAAGGAAATGGATTAGCTAAATCTATGAATAAAAACCTTATCAAAATCACTAAAATAATTGTGGAGCAAAATCATAAGAACTAGCATAAAGAATTATTATTTGCTCTCTCGGCAGATCGAATCACTCAAAAAGCTTCAATAGGCACTTCACCATTTGTGTTAGTTTATGGAAAAGAAGCAATTCTAGCCTCAAATGTAACAATACCATCATTTACTTTAGTACAATTCACTGATTAAAATCCTTCTTCTTCTCTCCAACTTAGACAAGATCAAATCCTTAAGTTAGAAGAAGAAAGAGAAAAAGCTAAACAAACTCATATCCATCATCAACAAGTAATAAAAGCCTCATTTGATTTAATATCAATTAGTTCAAAAGATTTTCAAATTGGTGATTTGGTATTAAAATGGGATAAAGCTCATGAAGAAAAGGGTAAACACACAAAGTTTCAAAAATTCTGGCTAGGACCATTTCAAATAATCTAAAAAATTGGTTCATCAACATTTCTATTACAGGATTTATCAGGTAAAAAATATTCTTTACCTGTTAATGGGCGAATTTTGAAAAATTATTTTTCATCGAAAATCCACCAAATGAGGAGCTGGCGCCAAAATGAGTTACTAGACTTCTCAAAATTCTAAGAGGTTTGACAATTGACTTTTCAAAAATAAGTCTTAGATAAATTCTTTTTGCTTTTTCTTCTTCCACTTATTAAAAAATAGAATTGTTAAAGAAAAATCGAAAGATTTAGGAAAAAACAGATTCATTTTATCTTTCTAGAAAAATGGAATTTCAATAAAACACTTATTTTGTTTGAAAAACTCTCATTTTTATCTAGTATGAAAATTCTTTGAATCGCCAATTCTTTAATTACCAAATATTTTTAACTTCCATAATTACCAATCTTAGTCATGAAAAGAAAATTATATTATAGTGAAAAATCTTCTTCAGAAAATCAATCTAACAACTCAGCATTATCATCTGGCATCCTAGAAAGAAATATGATTCATCCCACCTAGTAAATCTTATAATTTTCAAAAGAAATTTAAAAAACAAAAAAACAAAAAAACAAAAGTTTCGAAAAAACTTAAAAGATAATAAGTCTCATCACTAGTTTGTTTACCATGTTCATGGAAAAATAATTAAACTGACATTACTAATACTGTCTACCAAAACAGTGTAATGACTTGAGATCATATCATATAGACAAGGGGTCTCATCACGAGCCAACTTGATCAGTTTAATGATTATTATTTGTGAATGGCATTGTCGCTATTTGGTTATCAAACCAAGACAATGGCTTTTAAGCAGATAAAAATAATAAAGAAAAAATAATTTACTTATGAAAATGATGATAAATATTGGATGGAAAAATGGATCATAGTTGGTTAAAAGATAACCCTGCCAAAAGCTTAAAACTGCCTATTGGAACAGAGGCTCTATCTATGATAAAAGAGTAAAATTATAAAAAGCTTTATCTGTAAAGATTATTTCTTATCTTATTTTTAACTAAGTAAAGATTGATATTGATTTTTATACTTATATCTTTTTAGAGAAATTCTCCAAAATTAAGTGAATAAATGAAATTTTCGTTATTTGAAAAAAGATATTATTTATTTGAAATTTCATTTCTTTAACCATTTTATTTTTATATAGAAGGATTTAGAGTTTTCAAAAAAAAATTATCAAAGATATCTGGTTTTTCCAAGTGAATCACCAATTGTTGTACTATACAATAACCCCCCATTTATTTTTTATAAATAGGGACCCTTTAGAAATAAATGAAAAAACCTTTTTAGAAAAAAGACACTTAGGAAATAAAATTCCGCCCAAAAGGTGCATTGTTCATCATAAATGTTATTTTTTTAAAAAGAAACCTTAAAGAATAAAATCCGCAAACAGAAAAATGCACTCTTTAGAAAGCTTTACTTTCTTTTTTCGCATCGCACTTGATTTAGTTAAGACCTAAATGAGCAAAGTGATAAAAGTTGCGATAACCATGGACCCGACGAAGAAAATAAACTCAAACATATAAAACTTTTTCGCATCGCATCCATTTTTTTCTTTCGCAAATCGCATCGCGCGCAACTTATAGTATAGAATTAAATATATCTTTTAAATCTTGTGATCTGTGATTTGCGCAGCTCGCATTTCGCAATGTTTATGAGACAATAATGAAATATTATAAGAAATCATTGCGATTTGTGCATTTCATAATCTCAGCATGTGAAAAGCAACTTATGTCATATCGCATTGAATTTTAGATCTTAACAGCTTTAAACGATTAATAAGTGTTGCATGCGAAGCCATGTCAAGCATCAAATTTTGAAATCATAATGAATTATGAAGAGATGATTGATAATATTGACAGAGTTTCGCGTGAGTTTGAAATAAATTTCTAATACGTTTTTGTAAATGCTTGTTATATGATATCTTTCATTTTCATTATTAGGAAATCAGTTATCGAATTGAGAGAGTCTGAGATGAGTAAGAAAGGTAAAGAAATCTCTCAAGCATTGCCTTCAAAAGATACAGATATGCCTTCGCTATTCTCAAACACTGTTTGTAACAAGGATTGCAGTGTCTCGTCATAGGAGGCTATGTACAAACTATTTGAGGATGAAGGGCCAAAAGTGATAACAAAGATATCTGCAACAGGCATTGATATCACTTCCTATGCAACTTTTTTTGACGTTGCATGCTCTTTTATTCATAAGAAAGCCGCAAGACCAAAATTATGCCTTACATAGATATGATCAAGTGGGCAGTTGAAAATCTGAAAATTGAAGACAGAGAATTTAAGAATTCTAGAGGAGAGACTATGGGTTCTTTTAAAGCTGAAGATTTGGAAGCCATGTATCATTTACCAGCTCCGCAACAAAAGTATGACAATAGATATGTGCAAACGTTCAAAGCTAAACATTCAGATCTTATCAAGGTCATCCATGAGTGGAAGGACAATGAGGGAAAACTGAAGCAAGAAAAATCTGGTACATACTTCATTGCACAAATCCCTCATCCCTATTACTTTGTTGCAGGTATGTTGTGTAGGTTATTTGCTAGACCTGATAGTACTAGGTTGTCTAGAGACTGGGTTCCCTTAATTGACACAATCGTTAATTCATCCATTTTGAATTGGGCAGACCTTTTATCTAATTATTTAGCCAAACAAATTGTTGAATATAGGAATAAAATGAATGCTTCCCCTTAAGAAAATTCACCCTTTTTCATGTCCATTGATGTTATGGATTTCATCTGTTATATTTCTACATTTCCAATCATGGGTTGGAAATGGACCGTTACAGACCCTACACCAATCCATATTTACCATGAAGAACTCTGGGATTCCAAATACCACTTGCATTTCTATAAAGTATGTTATGGAGTTATGTTGCCTATGTATCAAATGATTTTCGATAAAAAGATCCCTAGGGTTTCCAAGGAATTCAGTAGAGATATTGTTCCTATAGCATGATGGTTTGCTGAAGGGAAATTTACTTATGTTCGAGTATTTGGAAGTTCTGCTCTTCCACACATTTTTCCATATTATGTTCTAGATAGATTGTTCGGGATAGAAATAGCTTATCAACTTATTAATGGTGTTACCAATAGTTAAAGGATGACAAAAAGGCTATTTGGCCTTCATTCCCTATACAATGTGGTACTTTTGCTTTAGCCAATATTGGCCATACATACAAAGAGGCTCCTAATATTCAGATGTTAAATTTAGCATTTATGCTTGGGAGACTGTATGATACCAATGATGAAATTAAGAATTACATGGCAAGACTTAAGACCAAGCCTTTTTTAAAAGAAGAGGATCAATTTGATGACTTCTTTCAGGGAGTCGAAGATTTTTCAGATGTTATTAAAAGGGTTTCTATTCGATCAAGTCAGGAAGATATCAAAGCTTTTTAGGAATACAAAAATAAGAGATTAAAGAATGTCCCTTTGAACTTGCTAGTTATGGAAGAATAAAAACACACTCCAAGTGCTATTCTTGACGAAGAAATGAAGGATGATTCTGAAAATGAATCTGGTTAGTCTCAACAGCAATCTGATAAGACCAATCAATCTGAAGATGAGGCTGAGTCTACAAAAGCCAATTCAGAAATTGACCAGATTATTTGAGATATAGAGTTTCAAGGAAAAATAAACAACAATGTCACTGAATCAAATACAGAAGCAGTTCCAAAAGGTCAGATCATAGAAGATCAATCTAAATCATCTGAATGAAAAGACATAATAAATGAATGGGAATAATTTTCCCAAGCAATAAAAAATTCTAAAGGAAAGTTAAATATTGGTCAAGCAGCAGGCTTTCAAATGCCAGAGCCTTCCCAAAGGATAGTTCAGATGATCAACCCTTTACAAAAAATCCTAGTAACATAGAGCAGAGAGGTTATCCCAGCCCATTCCACGGATCAAATAATTTTTCAAATAGAATACATTCCATCATTGGATATCTTCTACAGTCCCAGCCATAGAGCTATAGTCAAAAGAAATAAGAGAAGAAGGACTGATGAAATGACTCTTAAATATACAGATGAATCAGTTGACATCCTCTGGAAAGATTCATCAGAGGATCCTACTAAAAATTTGACTAAACTATCACAATATGCAGGAGCTTATGCTACAGCTATTGTAGATAAGGCAAGTGAAATCAAAGCACTTTTGAAGTAGAGGGAATCTAGGATACAGGAATTGGAACACATGTTAGATACAGAGAAAGTCAAGTCTACATAACAAATTAGAGAAAATTTAGAACAGTTCCATAAAGATTTTGAAAAATTGAAATTGGAACATCATACAGAACTTAAATATAAACAGATACAGCTGGAGAGAACCATGGAAGAATTACAGAATCAATCACAGTAAGAAAATTTCATTCAAGAAGAACTTGAAATAAATACAATGATTAAAGAGTAACAAAAGGAATTTTTTCATCAAGTTGCTATGATTGATTCTTACTGTGATTCCAACAAAATAATGATTCACCAAATTTCCATTCAAAAACTTGAATGTGAGAAACTTCAAAAACAAATTGCAGAACATATTCAATGGCAAGATTCAGATATGGGAAAACAAGCTAACCTACCTCAAATAGATAAGCTTCATGGATAGTTACTATTTACAGAATGGAAAACACATATTGCCCAAGCAGAAAAAGCAGCAATTAAAACATTCAGCAAATCAAATGAGGTCATACAGCTTTTATGTGACCAATTGTTCAAAACAAGACTTATTGAAGAAAACATGTCTAATGTGTTTTCATTAAAAAAAGGAACAGAACTGAAATGGGCTCAGAGAGTAGAAATATAGGAAGAATAAATCAGGAAAGTTAATAAGTTTGATCAAGAAAATTCTTGGAATTTTCTGATCAAACCTTACCATCAGCAACAGACTCTTCTACTTCTCACAGAATCAGCTAAAAAGTCTTAGTCAACAATTTCAAATTCCATCTTCAAGAATCAAATCTGGTCACGAATATCTCAGCCACCTCAGCTCAAGACACTGCTAGATATATGAAAATTACGTGACCATACTCCGCAAAAGATGCAAAAGCCTTAAAATTAGGATTTTTAGTTTTTAATTCCTAGATTATTGTTCAAGTTAGAGGAAGGTTGTTTGAAACCTCCTCTACATTTTTGTAAAATATTTAATTTAGTTTGTAGTTATTTTTATAATTTAAACCCTTCTCATGCATTTATAGAAGGGTCCAGAATTTTATTAAGAACATTTGCAAAGAATGCTTAATTGTAAGTAAGTTTGTGAATGCCTTCATGAAATAATGGAACATGGTTATATTCAGTTATAAACATCATTTTGTTGATCAATGCCTGGTGAAATTTTTTATTCTTTGAACAACTCTTAGATTGAAGGATTGAATACGTCCTATTATCACTGATCTGATAGATAGAGTAATACGCAACTGGTACTAATACCATGTATGTTATTGCTGTTTATGAAAATTAGTGATGAACACAGCTTTCATGAATCATGTATGAAATTAATTGTTTATGTCTGAAATATCTGTTGCACTAATGTACAGTATAAAGATAGAAATTAGTTATTTTATATATGGTCATTAGACAATGCGATATATATTTCATTTTCTTTTGATTAACTAATTTTTCGAGAGACTCATTTTACATGGTAATAATTCTATTAAATCTGAATTGATTTCATGACAAATTCAATAGATATCTTTCTAGATCGCATTGAGATATTATATCCAGGGTTAGATTAAGTTTAATTCAAAGTCTTGCATTTAGAGTTAAATTTGTGTTAGTTTGTAGTAATTCATCATTTCAAAATGTTTTGGTAGAAACCAAACAAGTTATCATACAAAAACCAAAACTGGGAAACTAGTCCCATCACACCCAGTCGGAGCCACTACCCCAAACGGAAAAGGAACTACTTTAAGGTCCAGACTAGGTGGTTATCCCCCTTTGTTGTTGCCACAGATTTATGAGGCCTCAACAGGGTCTCATACTTATATGAGAATCACTATTGAATCAACGTTTCCTCATTATCATATCTTTAGGAATAGATACATTTTCCATTCATTTACAAATCAAAACATGATTAGAGCCATACATCATCACTGCCATAAAATACATTTATAACCAACATACAAACAATATAAATGACAAGCACATAACATCCATATAAGCCACATAATAACAAGCATAATTAATCATCAATACAAGAGGGAAAAAGCTCTTGTTGGCATAGGAAAAATGAAACCAATTCTGGGACTTCCACATTCCACCCAACCATATACATTGTTGAGCCAAATCTCTCTTCATCTAGTCACCCGCGTGCCATATTCCAAGCATGAATGTGGGATCTCATAAAAATCATCAATAAAAACCAAACCAGACCTTCCAGAGGCCAAACCACCTCAACCCTCAACCAGTGATCCCACCTCATGGTCAGAACTCACAACCATCACCAGATTGGTCTCTACCCAAGTTTTCTAGGGCTCCGGAGCCTTTGTTCCAACTAGAGATTCTAGGACTAGTAATTCAACACACATATGTCCCTGGGCTTCCAGAGCGTTTTTCCAACCAGGTCTTCCAGGACTAGTAACTCAACCCACCAAGGGCTTCTAGAGCATTTTTCCAACCTAGGCTTCCAGTACAAGTGACTCAACCCAAGTTCTTACAGGGCTTCCACAGTGTTTTTGCAACCAAGGCTTCCAGGAACTAATAACTCAACCCACATCCAAAGGCACATGAAAACCAACCAGAAAAAATAAACAATGAAATTTATCCACAACACCATGGCTATATAGGAAATGGAAAGGCTAGGCAAATCCACTATCAATCCAGGAAATCCTCCATGCCAATGATAGGTTGTGACCAAGAAACCACATGCATATGCCATGCATGCCAAAAATAGTGAGGAAAATACACATGAAACTTGGTACCTACTATCAAAAATCATTGTAGTTGTTGATCCCGATGTCCTCTTGCGCTTTCCTTCTCTTCCCTTTCCTTCTTGCTCTAAAATTCAAAGTATGCCACACTCTCCAAGAGTGCTACAAGAAAACTCTAAGTGTCCAAGAGTAAGAGAAGGAGAGAGAGAATATAATGAAAGCTCTGAAACTGTACTGAACGAAAATCCATGAACTAATCCTCAAAATTCTTTTTATTAATGAGGTCTCTATTTTTTTCATTTTCCATTATTTTCCTTTATTTTCCTCCTCACATGCAACCTATGACCTTTCACCTCCCTTTTCTCCTATTTTCCATTCTTTTCATAAATAAATGCCAATAAATGCCACTTTTCCTTTCCAAGGCCTTAGCCATTTCCTTTTCCAATTTCCATAGCCATAATAAACCATATGAACACCCACACTAGGATGTTTTTCCCAGCATTCAGCTTGGAATACATGTCCCATGACCTTGGTTATTATTTTTCCTTTATTAACTTTTATTACATGGAATTTTTACCAGGGTTGTTATAGAACCCTCCCCCTTGGGGGAACACCGTCCTTTGTGTTCAACGATGCCTACAAAAAACAATATTGTTGTAAGAAAAACATACTACCCATGGATATTTATAACTTAGCTCCCTGTAGTATTTACAATGATCAACCTACTAAGAAGCAAACCAACATGACAACATGAAAACTATAATATGATGACATGACACCATAATATTTATTGGAGCTTTATAAATTAGCTCATGGCAGTATTTACATCCATATACATATGTACATATACCAAAAAATCATACCAACATATACCAAAACACATACCAAAAAATTCGCTCAACCAATGAATAAAAAAGGATATATGGCCCGCATCCGATCCACCATCTCCCATGTAGCTTAATTGGTCCCAAAGTACTTCCATTTCACTTTAACCTGCTCAATTGCTTAATTCTGGAGCATGAGCATATTTCTCTATAAAATGCACTGAGGTTCTAGTTGGAATTTTCCTTCTGGTTCCACCGACAATATAGACCATTCAATCACATGATCAGCATCTTTAACATACTTATTAAGCAATGAAACATGCAAAACATCATGGAATTTCATTGTCAAGGGGATTGCAAGTCGATACGCTATTGGCCCAATCCTTTCAAGAAGATTGAGATGTCCACAAAAATGAGGTGCCATCTTGGCACACTATCCAATCTGCAAGGAAATTTTCTTGGGCTTGATGCGTAAGTACACATTTTTCCCCTAAAACTCCTTAAACAAGTTGTTCCATTATGCATAGATCTTCTTCCTATCCTGTTTTGCTTTCAGATTCTTCTTGATTACCTGAATTTCTAGTCCCATCTCTGCCAACATGTCCAGTCCAATCAACACCCTATTAACTGGATCACTCCAACTGATGGGAGTATTGCAACTTCTCCCATAAAATGCCTCAAATGGACTCATCCTCACAGATTCTTGATACCCATTTTTTTAAGTGAACTCTAACAGTGGAATATACTCTTCCCAATTTTATTTTTGATGCATCACATACATCCTAAACATGTCCTCCAATATCCTATTGATCCTCTCCATCTGTCCATCTGTTTGCAGGTGATCAATTATATAGAAGGTCAAGTGAGTGCCTAAACCTGCAAACAACTCCTTCCAGAACTTGGAAGTGAACTTTTCATCCCAGGCTATCACAATATTCTACAAAACACCATGTAATCTGACTAAATCCCTGATAAAGACCTGTGATTCATCATTCGTTGAGTTTGTAGACTTCACTGGAATGAAGTGTGCTACCTTCGTCAACCTGTCCATCACAACCATGATGGAATCATGTTGTCGATATGTCCTTGGTAAAATTGTGATAAAGTCCATGGAAATGACTTCCCATTTCCACTTTGGAATCACAATCGGTTTTAGAAGTCCACCTGGATGTTTACGCTCTTCCTTTACCTGTTGAAAATCCAAGCACCTAGCCACAAACTCTGCCACGTCCTTCTTCAGATTTGGCCAATAATAGAATCTCTTCACTATAGTCAATGTATTATGGTATCTTGAGTGACCTGAACATGGTTTCGCATGAAACTCCCTCGTTATCACCTTCTTGAGCTCACTATTGTCTAGCACATATATCTTGTCTCTAAACCTGATCAATCCATATGCTATTAGATTATAGTCCACATCTTGTGCTTATGTTCCTGTACCACTACATGTACCTGTACCACTACCTGTAGATGTACTCTACTACAATTTGTGCCCAACCTCCATTTACCTGACATTTTGCTGACCTTATTATATGATCCTGTCTTGTAGATTTGTCCCATAAGAGATCATCATTGATATATGACTCACCTATATCCGTCTACTAAGAGCATCTACAACCCTGTTCTCTTTACCTTTAATATGCCTAACCTCAAAGTCATACTCACTAATCATTTCCAACCATCTATCTTGCTTGGCGTTCAGATTCGATTGGTCAAATAGATACCACAATCCATTTGGATCACTCATCAATATGAATCGTCTGCACAGAAGATAGTTCCTCCACATATTCAATGCATGAATGATCACTACCAAATCAATATCGTGTGTCAAATAGTTCTTCTTGTATTCATTTAAATTCAGTGACTCATAGCATACTACTTATCGTTCCTGCATAAGAGCTCCAACAAGTCCTCTTTTTCAAGAATTTGTACATACCAAAAACTATTTATCTAGATTTGTGATCTTTAACACTGGATAATGTGTCAAAAACTCTTTAACTACTCAAAATTGGCTTCAAAATCCTCTATCCATTCAAACTTCTTACCTTTCCTTTGCAATGATGTAATAGGATAAGAAATCTATGAGAAGTTCCTAATGAACCTCTTGTAATAACTTGTTGGCCCCATAAATTATCTTACCTCATCCACATTCCTAGGATCTTCCCACTCCATGATAGCCCTTATCTTTTTTGTATCTACTGTTATACCTTCCTTGGAAACTACATGTCCCAAATAATGTACCTCTTCCTGAAAGAAACTAGATTTTTTGAGCTTAGCATACAACTGGTGATCTATCAGCAATTTTAATACCACTGCTAAATGTTCGACATGTTCTTCTTCATTTTTAGAATATACCAATATATCATCAATGAACACAGTGAAAAACTTTTCCAAATGGTGACACAGCACACTATTCATCAAGCACATAAAAGTATATGGAGCGTTATTCAATCCAAATGGAACTAGAACAAAATCATAATGTATGAACCTGGTCCAGAAGGTTATGTTGTGAATGTCATCCTCTTTAATGTGTACCTGATGATAAGGATCTCATATCAACCTTTGAGAACATTGCAGCTCCCTTCAACTGATCAAAAAAGTCATCAATCATCAACAACAGATACCTGTTCTTAATTGTCACCTTGTTCAATTGTCTGTAATCAATGCATGACCTAAGAGTACCATCCTTCTTCTTCACAAGGTGATACACTTGTATCAGTGCAACCCAAGGTGATACACTTGGCCTAATGTATCCCTTGTACAATATTTCCTTCAACTGTAGCTTCAACTCTACCAACTTCGTTCTGATCATCTTGTAAGGTGCCTTAGATGCTAGTGTTTCCTTTGGTACCAACTCAATAGAAAATTCTACTTCCCTGTGACGTAGAAACTCTGAAATATCTGCAGGAAATACATCCTGAAACTATTGTAGCACTGGGTACCTACTAAAAACATCTGCATCCTCAACTTCCTTACCTTTATCACTAGAAATATGCACTGCAAACAACACACACCCTTTCCTATGACTACACTTGACCTACATAGCTATAACCATTCTCACTGATGTTGCTTTCTTCGTACCCTTTAAGACTCTTTGTCCCCCATGATCATCCAAGCACTAAATAGCCTTGTCATAATAATTCACCTTGGTATTGTGAAGATATATCTAGTCCATTCCCAAAATCATGTTATATGATCCCAACGGAAATACATTTACATGTGTTGAGGTAGGCATACCATTAAAGTGAAATTCACAATCTCTCGCCCAATGATGAACTCTCTTCTTTGTACCTATATCCAACTGCACCAAGACTCTACATGCACTTATTTATTAAAACCACACTTATCCACTAGGTCAGGATTAACATAACTATAATTAGATCCAGGTTAATTCAAAACAGAAACAAATTGATCACAAATCTTACCGTCCATCTCGATAATAGACGCTTGGTGATCTACCTTCCTGTTATCAAGTGCTGCATAGATCCTAGGAATACTCTTTCAAACATCTCCCACTATTTGTACCTCCTGATAACTATAGATTTTCGGTCTACCACCCTGATGTCGTGGAAAATATCTCCTGCGATGATCTTTTCCACAAGTCCAACATTATATAGGATTACAGCCTTCATCCTTATTCAGGTCGTCAGATCGAAGTCCCTGTCCTCTTCCAGATGTAATTAACTTCTTAGGTGGTGCAAAATTCTGTTGTTACCTATATCATAAGGTATTTCTCATAGAGTTGTCCAATTTTCCTTTATTCTTATCATTACCTTTCCATTCTTGCTTAGTCTTAGATTTGCGCTTGGATTTCTCATTACAATGCTTTAGTTTCTGAATGGCCTCTTCCAATGATATAGGCTCATCAAAATCAATCATTTATGCGAATGTTATTAGCAACCCACAAATGAATATATGAATATTGGCCTTCTCATCCTTTAATTAAGGCACATACCTTAACAACTATAGAAATATTTAGTGCACTCCTCATCAGTAATAGATCTCATCTTTAGCTCATATAACTCCTTTTCCTTGTCATCATTGTACCTCTCTGATAGGTACTTATTCCTTAATAGTCTCTTGAATTCACTCCAAGTTAATTCCTCATCATAAATATCGCTGACATTCTTCACATATTCCCACGAGATATCTCCTTTACCTTTGAGGTTGAATGTAGCTATTCTAGCTTTCATGTTTTTTGAGTAATCATGCAGCCTGAAGAACTTATTCAGACCAAGAAACCATGTTTCTGCATCGTGTGATTTCTTCATCTCTCCATCAAATGTACGTGATTTTTCTTTCTTAAACTCATCTGGAAAATATCCCTTGTCACTCCTCCTCTAAGGATGATAATGATGAGGATCATAATGTCTATCAAAACTAGAACTAGAATAGTACATGTGTCTGTCACCTCTCATATCTGGAGTGTCCATTAACTTTCCATCTCTAATCATGTCATCTATATCTGACATGTGACCACCATGATAACTACTTCCATATGCCCCCTTAGTCCCATCCTCTTGTCCATATCTGATCCAAAGTGGCCCCTATCGTTGCAACTCTAAAAAACTTTAAAGGAAATTTACTGCATTAATTTTTGCTTGTTTTTCCTATGCTTGTATGATTATATCATTATCTGCTTTGCAACTCCTTATTTCTTCCTTAAAAATTCTCAATGTGTCTTCCAATTCACAAGAGTTTCCAACACTATATTGCTCATCTGATTCATATGGAGAATCTCTATAGTCTACCATATTTCTAGTCATCTTAGATTTCTTCCTGCAAGGTATATCATGTCAGCTAAACCAAATCACAATAAACCAATGTACCTTAACATAATTTGGGGAGGATATCTCATCTTCAAGATCAACCAATCAATTTAATACATGTATAGATATAATCATTACAACATATAGACATATAAAAAATAGGTGTTTCAACACATAAACAACATTCTAGCTAGAGTCCAGTCATCAATCAATGACCATATTAACTACACATACCATGACCTCATGCATAAAAAAAAAATCCATATCAATGTATAATAACAACATGCAAGCATAAAAAATGTGTAATCAATCACACACTCATGAATTAAACATTCCATGATAACACCCTTGCTTTCACATGGAAACATCACTAGAACCGTGCCTAACTCCATACATATACAACAAGCATATTTACCACAAGGATGAGTAACACATGTGCAACTGACATGAATGCATGACCAACACACCACCCATTCAGTCTGAGGGGTGAACCATGCTCTGATACCACTCTGTAACATCCTCATACCACATCTACCTAAGTAACCATCCAACTTGGGTATATATGGGACGAAGAGTTAACATAATGTGATTCAACCTCCCAAGTCACCTTAACGAAGTGGAACAAACACCACACAACAACACACAATAGCATATACCTCCTACACATGCTACAAAAAATCCAAGATCCATCCCAACCTTCCAGAAGGCTAACCCCTGCATCACACTGACCTTTTCAAGCATCAAACCCACAGTTGCTCCCTTGACAAGGCAACAGTGTGATTGGAACCTCCTAGTCGCATGCATAAGCCTGCATCAATGTGACCAGGGACTAAATTGGTCAATGTTGTGCCAAAAACTATGGATTTTAAGGCTAAATTCCATGGTTGGGGCTAGACCTCTTCCCATAAATCCTTGTAACCTTCATAAATCATGAATTACACAAGGAAAATTCTTGCAAACAAAAAACTGACACCAGAACTGGGCCTAAACATCCCCAACTAGGATTGAAATTTTGTCAAACATGTCACAAATATGTAATCTACAGGTTTAAATAAAATATCTACGCATAGGGTCCTCATACTTATCTGAGAATCACTAAGAAGCATTGTTGCCTCATCACATTAACTAAATTATCATTTATTTAGGCATAGATACATTGTTCATTCATTTACAAATCAAAAAATGAGGAGAGCTATACATAATCACTACCATATAATAAATTCATAACCAGCATATAAACAAAATAAATTACAATCACATAATAGCCATATAATCCACATAATAACAAGCATATTCACCTATCAATAAAGAAGGAAAAAATCTCTTATTTCCATGGGAAAAATGCAACCAAGTCTGGGACATCCATGTTCCACCCAACCATAGACATGGTTGAGCCAAATCTCTCTTCAATTAGTCACCCCTGTGCCATATTCCTAGCATGAATGTGGGATCTAATAAAACTCATCAATCAAAACCAAACCAAGGCTTCTAGAGGAAAAACCATCTCAACCCTCAACCAGTGATTCCTATCACAGTCGGACATCATAACCATCACTAGATCTATCTCTACCTAAGTTGTCCAAGGCTCTAGAGTGTTTGTTCCAAGAAGGGTTTCCAGGACTAGTAACTCAACCCACAATTGTCGTTGGGCTTCTTGAGTGTTTTTCCAAATAGGGCTTCCAGGACCAGTAACTCAACAAACCAAGGGTTTCTAGAGTGTTTTTCCAACCAAGGCTTCCAGGACTAGTAACTCAACCCAAGCTATTACAGGGCTTCTAGAGCATTTTTCCAACCAAGGCTTCCAAGAACTAATAACTCAACCCACAACCAAAGGCACATGAGAACCAACTAGACAAAAAAGACAGTGAAATGAATCCACAACACCATGGCTATCCAGGAAATGGAAATACTAGGAAAATCCACTGTCATTCCATGTAATCCTCCATGCCAATGACATATCATGACTAAGAAACCACATGCAAGCGAAAACTAGTGAGGAAAATACACATGCAACTCAATACCTACAATAAAAACCTGTTGTAGTTGATGATCTCGGTGTCCTCTTGCACTTTCTTTCTGTTCCCTTGCCTTCTTGCACAAAAACTCCAAGTATGGCACACTCTCCAAGAGTGCTCCAAGAAAACTCTAAGTGTCCAAGGGTATGAGAGAGAGAGAGAGAATGGAATGAGAGCTCCAAAATTGTATTGAACTAAAAGCCATGAAGTGATCCTCAAAAGCATTTTTATTAATGAGGCCTCTATTTTCTTCATTTTCCATTATTTTTCTTCATTTTCCATTATTTTTCTTCATTTTCCTCATCACATGCAACCTATGACCTTTCACCTCCCTTTTCTCCTATCTTCCATTATTTTCATAAATAAATGCCACTTTGCCTTTCCAAAGCCTTAGCCATTGCCTTCGCCAATTTCCATAGCCATAATAAACCATATGAAAACCCGCACTAGGATGTGTTACCCAACATTCAGGTTGGAATACATGTCCCATGACCTTGGTTATTATTTTTCCTTTATTAAATTTTATTACATGGAATTTTGATCTAGATTTATGCAGGAACGCAACAGAATACAATTATAACCATAAACACAAAGACGCAGCGGAAATAATGCTTCATTTTATTAATAAAAGAATGACTGAAATAGGCTTACAAACATAATGGAAACTAGCTAGGGCGTTGGTAGCTTATCTCTGAGAAGAGATGTGGCGACTACAGGCCTCTGAACTATGTTACATTGAGGCTCGAAGGCCTATTATAGACATAATGGAAATATATGAGCTAGGGTACCGGTAGCGTATCCTTGAGAAGAGATGTGACTACTACAAGCCTCATAACTATGTTACAATGAGGCTCGAAGGCCTATTTATTGTTGAGAAATAATGTAAAACCCGAAACGTCCAAAAACCTAGCCCTAGGAGATGAAGCGCCAAAATTGTGGGCCCTGTTTGGGTAAATTGGTGTTTCAACTTCCCGGGGACGTAACTTTGGCATATGATATTCGTTTGACATGCTCAATAGCTCGTTAGAAAGATATTTCTGAGCAATAAAAATTTTTGTGTGAGCAACATGGGTCTCGATTTTCCCAAAAGACGTTGTTTAGGGCCTCAAAACGGCTCCAGAAGTTCAAGACCAGAAAAACTGCTAAAAATAGTAAGTTGTGCTGAAACTTAAAAATGGAAAGAACTTATGGCGGGGGTTCAAATGGAATATGTGGGTGGCCACCAATATCCGCTTAGATCATTAATGCCCCAAAATGGCTCTAGGCATGCAATACCCGAAAACTTGCTAAAAATAGTAAGTTGTTGGAATTGAAAAGCTGCAAGAATTGATGTTGCGGGTCCAAGTGGAATAGGTGGGTGGCCACCGATATCCACTTGGATCATTCCTCCCTCCTTAAGAAGCAATGGTATCCATTGCGTTAAGTTCCTCCATGGGGGGGGGGGGTGTTATTTTGAACTTAGTATTGGATTTGTCAAGGATGTCGCAGACCTGTTGGCGGACGTGTTGGATGTAGATGTGTCGCCGGTGGGCAGCTATTGAAGGATCTAGGAAAATTTATCCGTCATCATGTTCCTCTATTTCTCGAGGGCCTCCTCGAACAATATTTTTATAGGATCTTCTTCTCCCTCGCCTTTCTTTCCTTCTGCCATGGGGGGTCGTCGGGGTTTGCGAGGCTGATCTTAGAAGGGTGTAACCAGATCGAGCCTGAACTCCTTATACCCTGACCATGTTCGAGACATGCCAAGAAAAATAGAGAAATGGCAGACCTGCTCTGATACCACTGATCTGGATTTATGCAGGAACGCAACATAATACAGATATAACCATAAACACAGAGATGCAACAGAAATAATGCTTCATTTTATTAATAAAAGAATGACTGAAGTAGGCCTACAAACATAATGGAAACTAGCTAGGGTGCTAGTAGCTTATCTATGAGAAGAGATGTGGTGGCTACAGGCCTTTGAACTTTGTTACATCAAGGCTCGAAGGCCTATTACAGACATAATGGAAATAGATGAGCTAGGGTACTGGTGGCATATCCCTGAGAAGAGATGTGACAGCTACAAGCCCCTGAACTATGTTACAATGAGGCTCGAAGGCCTATTTATTGTTGAGAAACAATGTAAAACCCGAAACTTCAAAAACCTAACCCTAGGAGATGAAGCACCAAAAGTGTGGGCCCCGTTTGGGTAAATTAGTGTTTCAACTACCCGGGGACGTAACTTTGGCATCCGATCTCTATTTGACACACTCAATAGCTCGTTAGAAAGATATGTTCAAGGACTACAACTTTTGGTTTGGGCAACATCATTCCATGGACCCATATTGCTCCTAGTTTTCCCAAAATACTTCGTTTAGGGAGTCAAAACGGTTCCAGAAGTTCAGGACCCGAAAAGTTGCTAAAAATAGTAAGTTGTGCTGAAACTTAAAAATGAAAAGAACTGATGGCGGGGGTTCAAATGGAATAGGTGGGTGGCCACCAATATCCACTTAGATCATTAATGCCCCAAAAATTTTCTGGGCGTGCAGGACCCGAAAACCTGCTAAAAATAGTAAGCTGATGGAAGTGAAAAGCTGCAAGAATTGATGTTACGGGTCCAAATGGAATAGGTGGGTGGCCACCGATATCCACCTGGATCAAATTTTCACCTGGGTTGTTACACCATAACCTAAAAATGTACACACCAACATAATATTTATACCCTTCTCAGTTTGTTTTAATTTATGAAATGCACTACAACAAAAATGGTGCATTAGTTTCATGCACCAAACTATTGTGCACCCTGTAAATTTACAGGGTGCATGGCTATCAGTGCAAGTTGAACATATCGAGCGCATCGCACAGGAAATTTTTTTTCAAAAAACATAGATTTTTTAAGCTAATTTGAAATTTTAAGCTACTAAAAAAATTAAATTAGAAAGAAACACAAACATTATCTAGACATTTTCTTGCCAAACGGGCATTATTGACACGTAATTGAGAAAAAACAAATTTCACCATCGTTTGAAAAAATTGGAAATCCAAGCACCAATGTCAGGGCACTTGCATGAGGCAAGAGTGGCACCAATGCTTTATAACTCTCCAACATTATAGATGGTAAAAATAATATTTACAATTGGGAGTTTTTTTTATTTAACCCTCCTCCGGTGTGTTATTATAACCACACAGGTATCGTATATATCTATGAGCGCCATTTTTTTTATTTTTAATTAAAAAACCTATAGTGGTGCTTATTTTTATGCCCTTGGGCGTTCTAATACAGGTATATCATTCGTTATTTTTTGGACTATAGCACCCTTTTTTACTTAATTAAAAACTGCCTAGAGGTCCTCTTTAGAAGACGCCCTGAGGAGTTTTAAAACATTAATAACATCAATGCTTCGTTGGAATATAACACCGCATTTTTTTGAAATTTGATAACTATAGTGGTGCTCCTTCTTGGCATGCACCAGGGCATTTTACTACAGGAAGGGCACTAGTGTTGGGGGTGCATATAGCACCGACAATTTTAAACATTTAACATTTTTCTGGTGTTATCGATTATTCAAGCATCGGTGCATTTTGTTATTTAGCGCACCGTTTTTTATTTATTTTATAAAAATAAATTTTCCATGGTGCATCATGTTCTATTTGGAACTGGTGATTGTATGGATATTAAAACATCGGTGTGTTTATATATTGTAGATGCATCATCAAAAAAACATCCACTAAAACATTCGCCCACCAACCTCTGCTAGTGACCTCCGCTACAAAAATATTTTTGGGCTATTTTTATAGGAGCTTCCACAAAAACCTATGTTAGAAGGTATTTTCCTTGTAATGCCAGTAGTAATTTAGTTGCTATCCTAAATTTATTTCTACTGGAATTCTTATAGCTATTTATCTTCTGTAATTATGGTAACCCCTCAATGTTTTGTATATTCTTGCCATCCTAGGAAAAAATCAAGCATATGGGTTATGTAAGGATTAATATCAATATGTTTTCTTGCTACCCATTCCCAATATCTAGAGTGTAGGTTCTTGGTCAAATATTCCTCCCTTCAAGGGTTTGAAATAAAGGCATATATCTTCTATTTTGGATATAAAGAGTTTTTCTGGATGTAAAAAGATTGAGATCCATGAGTTTAGGATCGAGCATTTATGGGATGTACCTACTTATATGTTTTAAAATTTATAAAGAATGATGTGATGATATATGTATGGGGTCATGAGGGGTCAATGGGAAGACAATAAGTCTTGAGGCTTTATGAATGACAGAGAGGAATGGGAAGTGATCATTATATTTTCTAAAACTTTGTACTTCGTTTTTCTAAATTTAATATAAGGTTGTTGTTGGTTTCTTAAAGTATTAATAGTCACTTAATATTTAAGCTTTCTTAAGTAATGTGTGTCGAGTGAGGTAGGTGTTGGGCCTCCAAAATTTCATCCACTTTCACCTTCTTTTCCAACTTTTTACCCTCATTTTGTAACTCTATAGCCCCTTAATCTTACATTAAGTAACCATTTTCATTATCATATGGGTTTAAGATCAATATTTTCCAAGTCATTAATTTTAAGTATTTATAGTGAATTTATGATTAAATATTAGGAAAATAACATGTTTTCATATATATCTAAAAGTTTTATGAGTTTTGTGATATTTTAGGCCTACTTGGAGATTCTAGAAGGGTTGTATTTGGCCATCCAACCACAAATTCGAATTTCAAATTCAAAATCATAAAGATTTGTGGAATATTTCTAGAGGATGTGGATCGTAAACTATACACATTCAAAGGAGAATAACCATGGATAAGAGAATTTTGAGAGGATATGTATCTTACATTTTTAGGAGAATGGTTGTAACCACAAGAGATAAATGTGGATTTAAGAGAGATCTAAGGATCTATATTTATTATATAATTATCCTCAATTTTTGTATAAATAGAAGTGCACCCTTCATACAAAGGGTTATAAAATGTAGCTTGTCAATTTTAAGTTGTTAATTGTAAGTTGTGAGCTAGTAGTTAGAGGTTAGAGGTAGCTAGTTGTTAGTTGCTAGTTAGAGGTTTCAAGTTCCATCCAAGATGTGATTTTTAAAGTGAGGAGAGAGAATTATTGTAATATCATGTAACTTCATATTTATGAAATACATAATGCTATTTTGATCTCCAAGATGTGATAGTCGATTCAGTGTGTTTTCTGAGGAATGGAGGGCCCCCATCAACCATGATTTGCACATCTTTGTACATATTGGTCAGATCGTATAGTTTTGATATTTCATTTATTTTATGTAAGTGTGCATTTTCCTTTCAGTAAGTGTGATTTAATTTCCAGCAGGTGTGATTTAAATTATACAAGTGTGGTGTGATTTCATTTATGCAAGTGTGGTGTGATTTCATTTCAACAAGTGTGATTTCAATTCTGCAAGTGTGATTTCAATTATGCAAGTGTGGTATGATTTCATTTCAGTAAGTGTGATTTCAATTTCAAGCAAGTGTGATTTCAATTTCTTTATGTTTGCTTTTATTTGGTTTGAATTGGATTAATTTATTATGTTTTGTAATTATTTTTAATTGCATTAGATTAATCTAATATGAAAGATAGCCACCTAGTACATATAGTACAAGTATACCTCATCAGTTTACGAAACCTCGGGTTGACAATTAAATGACAGGGATTTAACTCACAATTTAATCAACCAACATTTTGGCATTGTTGTCGGGGAGGTATACATAAGTGTTTATTTTGAATTTTTAGACAATTCATCATAGTTGCATTCATTTTTAAATGCATGGTTAAAATTATTTTTCATATTAGATTTCAATTATTTTTCAAAAAAATTTACTAATTTGTGTGCGTGACAGGAATTATCGACTAGTTGGAGTAATTCATAGACAATTAAGGAGTTTGAAGAAATTCCTTCCAAGAACTCTCTCGAATTCTAGCAACAGTTGGGATATCTACTTCTTAGGAAGAGTATATTTTAACTGCATTCAAAAATTTATCTGTCTCTCCACCTCCATAAGAAGATCTTCAAGTCTCTTTTGATTCCTCTTGTCAATTTGTTGAAGAGAGTGAAGAATCATGCAATAGTGTCAATGGGGAGAAACTACTAGAATTTGAGAAATGCATAATAAAGGAGGATATTCAAATTGATTTAAACCAAGAAAGGAATCGGGATTGTCATGGCCTTATTGAAATATGGTTCCAATCAAGGATCAAATCACTTTATTTCTTAATTGCATTATCAAAATAATTGGTTTATCACTTTTTGATGTGTTTTAATGCATATTTTCATAAATAAGCATGAATAAATTTTTTACTCCTACTACGCACATGGTTACACTAGAAATATTCATACACTTGAGAAATTTTTCTATTTCCAATAGAGTAGAGTAGGGTAGAATGAATGAATAAAACCATGTTTGGTATATATATATATTAACGATTTCATCTATTTGCAATTTTATTTATTGGTGGTGCAGTAAGACTCACCCAGCTCACTAATCATTTGCAGAAAGATGTGGAAAGAGAAGGAAATTTTGAGAAAAGAGGAGAACAGATAGAGTTTTGAGATCCACAATTTGAAGTTAGAGATCGAATCCATTTGCTTTGTTTTTTAATAAAGAGTTTCAATATTGTTGAGTATTCTCTCTTCTTGCACTCTATGTGATTTGGAAGATCAAAAAGAAAATTGAACAAATTTAGTTTTAGAAATTTGCAATACAAATTGGATAAGATATCTAAATTCATAATCAAAAGTATAATTACAGTATTTTAGAAAAATAAAACAGAAAACGTAATGCCTCCAATGGATCCAACGCTGTCGAAAACCCCTGTTCTAAATCTTTTTGCACCTCATTTGGCAAAAAATTGAGTAAAATATGATTGTTTCAAGGTTTTGCCCAATTTTGTTGTTAATGATCCTACAATTCAACCCAAACCCTATCTTTGTGCCTAGAAAACAAGAATAGCACACAAACTTGGCCTTCTCGATCGACGGTCAAATTTGTAGGATGGCTAAAACCACCCCCAATTCTTTCGCATCCTTGGTCATGTGGCTCCATACAACTGTATTGTGTGCCTTGGGCTAGGCCCCTTCCCCAAATGGCGCATTTGTTAACATTTAAATCTATGTTTGGTAGTATTATTAAACAATAATGAAGTTAGGTGGATTGGTAAAGTGCTTTGTTGATATGCTATAGGTCATGGTTTCGATTCCCATGGAGGGTGGTTTGACCCTATACATCATTTTTGCCACCACGAGGAGGCCATGTGGCACTCACTCATTGGTCCTCTACAACAAAACAATTAACCAATAGAAAATAACCACATGTCACCAAACAACTCATGCCAAGTGTCACCCATCAATTATATAATTTTTTTTCCACCACGAGGAGGCCACATGGCACGCACTCGTTGGCCCTCCACAACAATACCATTAACCAATAGAAAAAAAACATTTCTCACCAATCAATTCATGCCAAGTGTCACCCATAAATTGGCCAGAGAAGGTACATCAAAATTTCCACATCATAGGCCCAGTCAACTTATGGACTACTGACTGGGCATTCCTACAACTCAAAAATTCATTTTTTAATTGTTTCACAAAACGATCAGAACGTGATTCCAGGAGCATCCAAATTTGAATTTTAGTGAAACGAATTGTGTTGGATTCATAACAACGAGATATACACTTTTTTTCTAGTTTCAAGCTGATCCTATATTTTTGAATTTTGAGCATTTTTTTCATCAACAGGATCATGGGCAAGGGTGGAGCATTAGAGAAAAAGAACAAACACAGTTATAGAATAATAATTTCATAAAAAACTGCAAATATTAAAAAAATCTAACTGCGATAATAGAAAAAACCACCATCCGAGTCTAATTGCAGGTTGTAAAGCAACAAGGCAATGTAATGATTCGGATTTTTGGTAGTTGCAGAATCGATGTAGCTGCAGAATCGACACAATTCAATAGCTTATGAAAATATGGTTTATGATTTATTGATGAAGCATTAACTGTGCAGATAAGAGGTCTCAAGATCAAATTTGGTTAGAAACAAAATGAAGAAATCACCAACAAAACAATAATAGGTGATCCATGGTATTGATCATGTAAAAGTGCATTTAGTTTTTTGTCCTAGAATTTGTTTTATTGGTATTATTTTTGAGTCTTTTTTGTGTATACATCAAATTAACAGGGACTAATCACCTCTCACTTTTGATAGTCTTACATTTTATTGCAGAAATTGCTAAGTTTTTGCAGGTTCCGGGATGATGAAAGAAGAGCACTATATGCACAAGTACCTTTTTAAAGACCAATTTTATTTCAAAAGTGCATGACCATACAATGTAAAATCAGATCCACTACACCATTTCTACTAAACACATGCCAATTTTACCAATGCTACACATTTTAAGCCTACATTTGATCCATAATTGTCCCTTTCCCTACTACCAAAAACTCATTTTCCTTTGCAATCATCATACTTTCCTGCCTAATTTTCACTTACCTTTAACCCAAAAATAAAGTCATTCAACTCCCTTACAAAGTTGAGTCACACCATTTTCCTTTTCATTTATGTCAAATAAACCTTGCTTCAATGCAAATTTTCCATCTATAGTCCTTCAAATTATTATTTCATACAATGTTTAGATGATGGAGGATTCATTAAGGCCTCCCTTCTAACAATTTTTGACCAATTGACTCTGACACATCATCTGGGATAAAAACTAGAGATCTTTCAAGTACCTTGAGGTTTGTATGCCTTAATGGAAAGTTATCTCACCAATAAATAGTGGGAATACATCAATGCCCCCTATTTGTCAGACCTTCTAGGTGACTCGACTACAACACATCTATTCATACCTAGTATAATGTACTTAGGCATCTTGACTCTCATTGACATCAATGGTGAGTAGTCTTGTGTTGGCTAACGACATTAATTAATGTCTAGTAATCCAACAATTTATTTTCTATGTTCAACATCGACACATCTATTCACATAGATAAGAATTATGCCACTGAGTGGGAACGATTGAAGACTACATGATTTCAGCGGTTTGCAACAAGACTCAATTCAAAATTCAGCAGTCATAGCAATAAATATTCCAATCTCATCCTCAATTCATACAACCAAGGGAAAGAAGAAGCAAGATCATATTTTTTTAATTCACATTCCATGATTTAGTAGTAGCAACCACCTTCTTCTATCTACATAGTGTGTCCACTTTTCAGGTAAGTGAAGGTATGTAATTTTCTAATCTTTAAGAATGTAATTCTTTAAATGCTAAAATTTTGATTCTGGAAAATCCCTCACCACTTTCATATTCCCTTTTTCATTTTCCAAAAACTAAAAAAACCTTTAGTTGGGGGGAAGGGATATTCACATTTCATTTCATCCTAACCAACATATTTTCCCAATCAAATATTATTGCATTTTGATTCTAAAATATTATGTGTTTTGAAATGATTAATTGATGAGCATATTAAATTGCTAATAGCCACTATGGGAATTATAAAATAATTCTTAATGTTTTCAAGTATTTTGATGCAACAAAAAAAATAACAAAAGTATTGTTACACAATAACCAATATTCATAAAATAATGGTTGTCACACGTGAACCAACCATAAAAAAATATATGTTGCAATCAAATGTATTTCAAAATACACTTTTCAAAAACAATAAAATTGTCAAATGATATGATTATGCAAAGTTAAAAGAGAATCAATACGAAGCCAAGGCTCACATAGAAGCAAAATATTTCAAGAAGATATACTTATGATTAAGGGAATTAATGCAATAGTTGCATGAGGACATGCAATTTATTTAGTTGGGGGGTATGTTGGGCCTCCAAAATGTCATCCACTTTCACCTTCATTTTCATATTTTTACCTTCATTCTGTAACTCTATAACCTCATAAGCTTACATTAAGTAACCATTTTCATTATCATATGGGTTTAACATTGATATTTTCCAAGTCATTAATTTTAAGTATTTTAATTGAATTTGTGATTACATATTAGGAAATTAACATGTTTTCATATATATATATATATATATATATATATATATATCTAAGAGGGTTATGAATTTTGTGAAACTGTAGGCCTACTTGGAGATTCTAGAAGGGTCTTATTCTAGAGAATTTTGAGAGGATATGTATCTTACATTTTTAGGAGATTGGTTGTAACCACAAGAGATAAATGTGGATTTAGGAGAGATCTACGGATCTATATTTATTATATAGTTATCCTCAATTTTTGTATAAATAGGAGTGTGGCCTTCTTACAAAGGGTTCTAAAATGTAAGTTGTCAATTGTAAGTTGTGAGCTAGTAGTTAGAGGTTAGAGGTAGCTATTTTTTAGTTGGTAGTTGGAGGTTTCAAGTTCCATCTAAGATGTGATTTGTAAAGTGAGGAGGAGAATTTTTGTAATATTTTGTAACTTCGTCTTTATGAAATACATACTAATATTTTGATCTCCAAGATGTGATAGTTGATTCAGTGTGCTTGTTGAGGAATGAAGGCCCCCCATCAACCATAATTTGGACATATTTGTACATATTGGTAACATAGTATATATTTTTATTTCATTTATTTTATGCAAGTGTGCATTTTCCTTTCGGTAAGTGTGATTTACTTTCCAGCAGGTGTGATTTCAATTATGCAAGTGTCACTAGAAAATTTGGCGCAATTTCCGACGGCCAAATCGTCGCCATTTCGACACACAGTCGTCGCAAGAGCGACAGTTCGAGGACGGGAAAAACGTGTTTTGTCGTGCGGTCGCAATTCCGACGCATTTACAAAGTGTCGCACTACTGAAAATTTTCCGTCGCTTCCAAACACGCGTCGCTCTTCCGACGTTTCCCAAACCGACGTTTGTAAAGTCTCTCCATTCTGACGAAATGTCGTCCGACGTTTTTAACATCACTCTTCTGACGCCTTCATACTTTCGCTCTTCCGACGTGTCTAAACTGTCGCATTTCCGACGCCGTACAAAAGTGTCAGAAGACCGACGTATTGCAAAAGTGTCACAAGACCGACGCTTTCCAGAAGCGTCACAATATCGACGCCAGGAAGAACTATCGCAATTACGACGAAATGTGGTCCGAAATTTTGAACGTCGCCCTTCCGACCTCTTTTTTCTGTCGCTCTTCCGACGTTTCTAGAACTGTCGCAATATCAACAGACTTCACAAGACTGATGAAAATGGAAATCGTTCAAAACGTCAGAAGAGCAACACTTACAAGGCATCGGTATACCGACGGCGGTTTCAATTTAAAAAAAACAAAATGAAACTTTAAAACAGGAAAATAAATCTCCAATTTTTTTTATCACAATAAGAAATCAATGATCAGTGATCACGTCAAATTTTCCTCATAGCGTGACGGGTCTAATAAATTTTATTGTAAAGGTTTTTGGCCAGTGACAACTACAGCATTGAAGGAAATGCATTAAAGAAAATTAATGAGGCTGCGAACTCCAAGCCAACTGGAAACAACCTTGATAATTTTCCTTACCAACTTCCAAGTTGTGACTCGGGCTTCAGACTCCAAAGCTAAGAATTTTCTTTTCATCATGTTGGAGAAGAGAACTACAACCTGCAGCAAAAGAGCAATTCCTCAGTCTCACTGCTCAGGACTCGTAGGCATTCCTTGCTAACACGGTATGTGGAAATTTTGATAAGATAACTTTCTTCGCCCTCATTTTTAGTAAATTTATTCTTTTGAAAAGGGCCTGGTTCCATTTCAGAAATTTTCAACTTTCAACTTCTAGAATTTGTACATATGATTTTTGGACTGAGGTTTTGTTATTAATGAGGAGATAGTGTCTTGGTTCTATCTATATAAAATAATTTCCTCTTTTTTCTCTTCATGTTCAGGGTTTTTTATTTTATCAAACCTTATCTCTCTTTTAAGCATTCCTGCAAATTAATATATTCCAGGAATGTACACAATTCCAGGCTTCATGTACAACGTATTGTATCAACTATATTTTAACAAGTGAGTTGCATGCCCATATAGTGTTACAGATTACAGGGCTTCATTTGGAGAATAAATGATAAGCCTGGTAGCACTAAATCCAAGTAATTCCCCTCATCCCTTAAAAGACACCTCTAAATATAACTAGAAATTTCAAATAGTTAGTAAAGGAAAAGTACAAAGATATAACATATATGTGTTGAGCCAAAAACCTGTGCATTCACAACAAAACTGGGATGGATAAAACTTAAAAACAATTATGGACTTTGACAAAAAATCATCTTATGCATACAAAATGAAAGAAGCATTGGCATACTACTATGTTTACAAATTTAAGGACAGGCAAAGTGAGTCTCCGGGCAACACAGTTTCATGTGGAGATCCTAGATCCTTGTACCCACAATATCTAGTGACTTAAAAAATGATTTCCAAAACAATGCCTTTGCTATGCATGTAAGAACACCACCTGTATAATGAGGGAGATGTAATATTGTCCAAGAAGAAGATTTATACAGAGTGGTCCAAGATTGTGTATTTATGGAAGATACAACTGATTTTGGCATGAAACATGTATCCAAGATTTCAATGTGGCCTTATTTTAGAGCCCATTGATGATTTACTGTGAAACCTAAACTTTCAAAACAAACACATTGAAATCACAGGATCTCTATCACGAATATCATAAATATTAACTGTCTTTTGGGCACTGGCAGTAGATACCATAAGAGGCCCACATGGCCTGTACCACCAATGTTGATTCTCTGGCACAACATTTGCAAAGCCAAAATTTCTCCCCGAGACATCCCTCTCTGCCAAAATTGGAGAGATGGTACTGGACGTTGAAGTGAAGGCCTCTGATTCAGTATGGAATGCCATAATTTCTTTATTATAAAAGTCCCATGAACAGAAACCTGAGTCCAATGTACAACCTGCAGATGCTGCCACAACATATTTACCAGAGCGACCATCTGAACCAGCTGCTCTGATCAACCGGCAATCACCCCACATGTTCGGGGTAAGCCCATATGGAGCTTTATATTCAGCCTTCTCCTCGAGATTGGAAAAAAACAATACTGAGTATTACTCATACATCAAATGCCCTTTATGTTAAGGGAAAATTTAAAGAGTGCATAAATATTCTTGAAATCCCAATCATAGTTTCTAGAAAATTTCAACAGTTTTTGAAATGAACTACATCCTATTTAAACTACATCAAATATTTAGGAAAATAATTTTTTTAAATATAAATTGCTGAATTTTATTTCAAATATAGAAATTTAAACCATGAGAATAATCTAACCCCTAGGATTTTCCCTATTTCTAATAGAAAATCCCAAAATGTATAAATTATAACACCCATAAACCCCAAAATTAAGTACAATAATTAAAACCTCCACACCTCTGAATTTGCTATATCGTGAAAAGAGCAACATCCATCATCATGGGAAAGAAAAACCGATTCTCCTTCTGATACAAACCAACCTGCAGTAGATGTCTTATGGCTGAGTTGATTCAATCGATCACAGGAAACCTCTTCAGTTTCTTCAATATTGCCAAAATGCTTTGGCTTGTTTTCCTGATCATCATCAAAGTCCATATTTTCATCACATTGAATTAGTTGGGGTTCATTACGATCAGGTCCAGTGCCTATTGCAGAGCTCCAGACATCCAATCCAATATTGGAACTACCATACCCATTCCCATTATAGATTGTAAATCCTGCTTCTGGCTTTAATTCGGTAAGTTCAAGAGCACTAGAACTGGATTCAGTTGATTTAGACTTGGTATAGTTGTCCTCTAATTTGTATTCCGATACAACACTATACTTGTGCTTCAACGCAGATAGAAATTCTGCAGCAATGGGATCTTCATCTATGGGGATTATGGATCTGCCCTCAAAAGCATCCCGAATATTTGATTCATTTTCATTCAACTGATCATGCAAATCCACCCTCGTCTTCAGCACAGCAAGCTGAACTGAAGGCCGATTTTTCAGCAATTTATGGTGGGGGTAAAGCTTGTCTTCCAGATCTTGACTATTTAAGTGTTTAATTGGTTTTTTCAGAGACCTGACCATAGAATCAAATGAATCCTGTGAATCCTACGAAATAATAAACAATAGTAAGGCCATTATTTATTGGTTTGAAATAATAAACAACATGCAACAAACCCACATAATTAGTAAATTATTTAAAGACAATGTTGGCAATATGTTTCCTGTATCCTATTATATGATTGTCCTTGATGGCAAGCTCAGTATTTAATGGAGAATCGATATAAATAAGGATGAGTTAATTCATGTGTGAACATATGTATGCATCCTGATGAAGGATAATTGACATCCGTAAGAAACCCTGTGCTCTGTATGTTGATCGAGGAACCGATGTTAATACGGTTGACAATGTATCCAAACTGGTAGACATTGGAGTTATATATATTTGTTAAATATATGATGGAAGGGTCTACTCTATTAGTAAGGAGCTGACTGGCTTTCATGGAGAAAGGAACGAGGAGCGAGAGCAAACCAGTTATAACGCGAAAGAACTAAAACAGAGTATTTGGCATTGAAATTTCGGTGGAACACGGACTAACCCTTTGGAATCATGAACGGAACCTGGAAGGAAAGAGGTGGAACATAACAAACGGAAGCGCGACGGAACCCTGCGTGGAAGAGCGGAACCGTGACCGAGTAAACAGTAAAGGTGGTTTGTGGTTTCTATCGCACCACCTTCGACGAGCAAGCAGTTTTCAAGAGGTTGGGAGCGATTCCATAGAACACGCGACACGCGTCCTTGTACAACTCCACAAAACTACTTGTCACTGTGTGCCATCGCGCGTTATTTCTCGACCCAGGATGCCCAGCAATATTGATAAGCACCGTTGATCTGGGAAGGGGTCATCGGACGATGTTCATTTGCTATAGATGCGCGAAAGTTACCCAAGGTACGGTGCGCCATCGCACGTTATCATCTGTGCATCATCAACGAACGATATACATCGGATCATCTAATGCCGAGCGATGTGTTCTCCGCCGTCGGATGGAAACAATCGTAAGCGATGGGCCCCAGTTTTTTAAATTATATTGATTGGGCCGTCGATTATGTATGTGGGGCCGGAACCAAAGGTCTATTTAAAATCCTTTTGATAAAAGCGCTGGTTATTACTATAAATTTCTATTATATATTTAATTGCCAAAGGTTGTGAATAATATTTATTTATCAAATTCCACGAATTTGATAAATAAAAGAAAGAAAACCATCAGCGGCACGTTATTGGTACTTTACCTTGGCTATAGTATTATTTGGCGGAGATAGAGATTACCTTTGGGACAATTCGAGCATGGAAGAACAAATATCGGGATTTCAATTTGGATTGGTTTGACTTTTAATAATACCATTAGTAATTGAATGGTTTTGACCCATGGTTTCAATAAAGGCGAAAACTATATAAGGTGATGAGAATCATAGTACGAGGTGTGCATGCAGAGGCATTGTAAATAAAAATCTCTTTATGAGATCTTCATGATCGAACTTTGTTTTCTGATAACGCTGAATCCATGATGCACCTATGGAGTTAATCGAGGAAATGAAAAAGCTCTAGGAAGATCAAAAAAGAAATAATAAAGATCTGATGCAAGTCTGATGAAGAAATTGAAGAAATTCGGTGGATCTGAGGGTTGAAGTCTTCTGCATAGAAGTGGAAGCTTTCTGCCAGTTCAAGCTGGTGTTAAATCAGGGGGTCGAAGCTCCCTTCCAGGAGAGGCTAGAGAACGAGAGAAGGTTGAAGCCTTCTGCAGGTTGGTGCCTGCGTGCTGGTATGAGTCTGCGCCAGCACAAAATTGTAAGATGTTTTCTTTATAATAAATATTGAAGACTGAGACGACAGTAGCGGTGGTTTTCTCCCAAATTTGGTTTCCACCTTAAATACCGGTGTTCATATGTGTTCCTTTTGTGTAATGGCTTATTCTGTTATTTATTTTCACATGTTTACTAAAAGAATGATGCAATAATCCAAGTAAAGAATTAACAGCATAATAAGATCTCTGGTGAAAAGTTTTCAGTCAGCCCTAAATACTGATTCACCCCCCCTCTCAGTATTTTTCCCAACAGACAATAATTCCTACATATTAAAATATAAAGTTATAACATACCAGCTCATACTCGAACATAACATCTGTATCAATATTCTTCTTCCGTATCTTCTTGATCTTCATCCAACTGATCGACATCTATATCAACATCTGATTCAGAAATGGTGTTGAAATGATCGACCATGTCATCATCATCATCAATTATGTCATTTTAAATAATATCCTAATCGACATCATCATCAATAATTTTTGCCTCATCTCCTATGCCTGGTTCATCCTCTAAGATATCTTCTTCATCTGTCCATGCATCTTCCTTCTCATCTGCCACTGCATCATCTTCTTCTTGATCAATATCATCTTCTTCCTCTACAGTATCCTCTACCGGCCTTCCTCTTGGATAATATCTAATAGCAAATGACCATTCCTTCTCACCTGGAACCTCTGAGTAAAAGACTTGTTCACATTGGCTTGGAAAAACATAGCGATCTTTTCCTGCTTCAAACTGCGATGTTTTAACCATTGGAAATCCATTTTCATGTTGAATAAGTGTTCTATCATCATCACGTACATTCATTCGTAGCCTATACCATTTGATGTCGAACAAAACTATTTTGAAGGAATTAAAGTCACACTCAACTATATCATCTAAGAACCCATAATATCTATTTTCAGATTCTCGAGGATGTCCGTCACTCCTGGAGGAAACATTAGTGACCTGGAATACTGCAGTTATCCCACTATCAGAAGTTTTCCTGTTATCATCCAACTGTTTAACGTGAAATTGACGACCATTGCACCACATAGCCTTGTGGTGTTTCAACTGCAATATGCCAAACATGAAAAATATGCATTCTCAATTAATAATTAAACATATAATTTACACAGCATGAAAATTAACCGAAAAATCAAACTTCTTGTCACATTATAAATATAGTATAAAATAAGTAATGAATAAAATAGGTGAATTAATTGCTTACCTTTCTATCTTTCAAACCATATGCTAAATCGATTTCCCTGTCCGTAACGTTCCCATCTCCACTACGATATGCTTCTCTAATCAATTCAGACAGTAGTTGCCATGATAACCTACCGTCGTTATGTGCTTTACATGTTTCAATCCATTCACTCATCCACTCAAGATTTTTTGCAATGTATAAAAGTAGTGCCTCATAATCTTGAGCACCTGAATAAAAAAACAATAATTCACCAATATTAATAAATATTACTTATAACCATGGTAAATTATATTAATTAATAAAATATGAAAGAATAAGACCTAAATGAATATAATGATCATACACATGATGTAAAAAAATGAAACATTATATGTATTATACATAATAAATCTTTTACCTCTCACTTTCTTCATTCTACCTTTTCCCAACAGGTGCTCCTCTTCAAATTTTTTGATGGAGTTCACATCCCAAATCCAATCCACCGCCTTCATGACCGGCGCAGCTAATTTAGGAAGATAATGACTAATATACACCATGGATTGATATACCACATATCCCTCCACCATAGAACCCTCAGGTCGTGCTCTTTGTTTAACCAAAGCCTTCAAGGATTTCAGGTGCCTCTCGACCATCCACATTGAACTTGTGTGTACTGGTCCACACATTTCAATCTCCTCAACTTGGTGTATCAAGTAGTGTTCTTGTGCATTGAAAAATGTTGGAGGTAGATACTTTTGCATTTCACATATTAGCCGAGGAATTTCTCTCTTCCAATACTTTATTTCATCTTGATGGATTTCTTTCAATGACAACCATCTGCAAATCATTACGCAAGGTTATTTCAATGAAACATAATATATATTTCATTATCAGTAAATTAATACATCATTTCATCAAGTACGAAAATAAATTGTAGCAATTAGATTTTGCGTATAAATCAAAACTACTTACCTCATGTATTTACTAAGACCATATATAACTTGTTTGACATCGTTGTCGAAGTCGTTTGGGAGAGATACAGGTAGAACATACTATAACAATAAAAAATGAATCGTTATTGGTTTCCAAATTAAACAGAAAAAAGGAAAATTTAAAATATGTATTCAAGCAATAACAAACAAAAACGTATACCAAAAAAATTACCTTTACAAAGGTATGCCAATCATGTGTTTTCACCCCACTGAAGTCACCTTTCTTCGTTAAGATATTATTTATGTTTGAAGAAAAACCTGTTGGAAATTTAATTCTTCTAACGACCTCTTTTACATCATTTCTTTGTTGTTCTGTTAATAACCATGGAATATTATTATAATTTCGACCTCCATTGTTATTTGATCCGTCGATCACACTTTTCATTGCATGATTTGATTTCTCAATGTCAGCACAAATTTTGTCAATTTTATCTCTATCATGTGCACCATCTATGGTTCGCCATAACATTTCTGTCACATTCTTCCCAACATGCATTGTATCAAAAAAATGAGCTATTTTTAGGTCCTCATAGTAGGGCAACCTCGCGAATTGAGAAGGATAACATTTCATTCCAGGTGGAAGTACAATATTAGTACCTTCATGGCGACGATGACCTTGATATCAAAGAATAAAATAAATCAGAACAATATTAATTATAAAATACAATAAAATAAATTCATTAGTTAAAACAAAAATTCCAAACATTACATAAACAAATAATATATATATATATATATATATACATACACACAAATTACGTACCAGCTACTCGACGATTATTAATTCTGTTATATTCCAACATCCACAACTGAGGTGTCATTCTTCGTGGTTTTAATCTAGTTTCTTCTTTATCATTGAAAAGATGTTTTTCAGTAGTACGATACTTATGGTTCCTAGGGAGGAAGTGCCAAAACTCATCAAACACCATCTTTCTTAAGTCTGGCGAATGACGATACTTCATCTTAGGGCCACAAACTGGACATGAAAATCTACCCTTTGTTTGAAGACCTGCAATAGATGGATCAATAACAATTAATATACTATGAGATCATTTTTAAAACATGCAATATGGTATATCTAATTTAGATAATTATGTATCATATTAAAGTGCAATGAAATATTACATACCACAAACATGTGTTAGTCCTGGGGCATCATGAATTGTCCATACAAGCATTCCACGACATTGAAATCTCTTCTGCTCGATTGGCTTAGTGATGTCATACATAGTGATGCCATGCCATAACTGTATTAGCTCATCGATAAGAGGATCAATATATACATTCATATATTTGACCCGGTACTTACCTAATTGTTCAAAATTACGAAACATAATAATTACTCCCATGATATATGTATATATAAGTAAGTAAATAAATAAAATATATATTTATTCAAACAACGAGAGAAATGAAAATGTTACATTCAAAGAAATAATGTATCAAATACCTAGAATAATCATAGTCAACATTATGTGCTCCCTCTTTATTGACATCCAAGGAGGAATGTTATTGTTGATAACAAAAATAGGCCACACTGAGTAAGTAGATCTAAGCTCTCCGAATGGATTAACACCATCAGCTGCCAATGAAAGCCTGACATTACGAGGTTCATTTTTAAAATCTACATATTTTTCCTCGATTTCTCTAAATGCAGAACCATCTGCAGGAATTCGAAGAACACCATCTCTACTTCTATTCTTTGCATGGTAATCCATAAACTGTGCTATGCTGTTACACCTGAACATTCGCTGCAAACGTGGAATTATGGGAATATGACGAAGAACCTTTTGAGGCACCTTTTTGGTTAGTTGATCTGTTCGATATCTACTGGTACCACATTTCGACATTCTGTTTTCAACGCATGTTCTCCGTAATATATAATATGATCTTTAGGAAATGAATCTATAGTGTTATATTCCATTCCAAAGTGTTTCATAATAGCACGTAGATCTCGATATGTTCGAGGTAAAGTATTTGGCGATGGTAACAAATATTCACCCAACAATCTACAACAGAAACAAAAAGTAGTGTCTTGTAAAGATTATTAATCATATATATATATATATATATATATATATATATATATATATATATATATAATAGTTATTAAAACCGGAACCGGTGACCGGATCGGTGGAGCTAATGGTGGTGCAGAGTTGTCTACGAACCTCCTGATGAGTAGTTCCTCCTCTTCACTCTAGTTTTTTGCTCTATTTCTGCCCATTCTCACGGGCCTGTTCATGTGTTTCCTGCTGTCTTTGAAAATGCATCTGTTTTTTTTTATTCGATATGGTCTCCAGTACTACAATTCTCTGGTTCCCTTGTGCAGGATTTTCAAATGAACTGTTTCAGACTGGTTTCCCTCTTGCAGGGCAGTCTTCAAACTATGGTTTTTTGTTTCAAATGCCACAGCACTCAGCAATTATTAGGCTTCGACCCGCTATACTGTACTCCTTTTGTTAATAGAATCACTTTTACTTAGGAAAAAATTTTCATACATGAGAAAATAGATACCGACAAATGGTACATCATGGCTCGATTAATTTCGCTCAAGCAATGTCAAATGGTATAACATTTAGTCACCGTAATCATCAATTTCTATATTGCAGACTAATTTCTCCGGAAGCCTCGCATTTCTTTGGCTTGTTATTCTTATAACTACATAGACATAATTAATATAGAGATTGAGGACAGAAAAAAATATAGCGCTTAGTCTCCACTACTCAACATGATTTTGTGAGAAATAATACATAGATTGATCTCTCTGAGTGCCTTAGCGTTCTTTGGCTCATTTTTTTAATCACAACAACAATAAAAAATGCACTGAGGATTTTTTCTTAGTCTGATTATGAAATTTGTATAAGAAATATTATGCAATATTAATAATAAACATAAATTTGTTGCAATTTAGGGAAAGCTCGTTCATGTTTTTTTCTTTATATTGGAAGGTTACTTGATTTTTGAAGTAATTTTTAGTAGATCATAGCATAGGTTCAAGAAATATTAGTTTGACAAGAATTAGTTATTTTACTTGAAACTTTAGGTATTAAAAGTCTGTGACACGGATATATCACACTCCAAAATCAAAAGAAAATGGAAGAGCATTCAATTTTTTTAATCAAACTTTTATTGGTGAAGGGTTAATTTATTGGCTTAAGAACATCAGTAATAAAGTGAAAAATTTTAAACGTAACGCTTATTGACTAGAAAAATAATGACCAAAACGTCAAAAAAAATTGTGTGACGGGTAAAGAGAAATCCAAATTCCAACCCTGCCTGCCACATGTTGGTGAGTGGAGGTTATTCCCTTTTCATTTACAGCTTACTAGGTTACTCGTGTTACCAATATTTTAACATGGCTCACTTTTAGGGGACTACTTATTTTACTTCTTCTTCATAAAGAACAATTGGTAGATAATTGTCTATATTATTATTTGTCTATAACAACCAGGCAACAAAAATACAACAAATAGAAAATTATGCAAAAAATTCACCAGGGCACTACTAATGTGTGGATACCCTATCATTTCTTAGCTCCTCATAACTTACCAACACCTACTATATTGGTATACACATAATATGGCATTTACCTTAAGTATTTCATATGTATCTAGAAGTAAATAAGTTGTATGACAATTGTTAAGGCATATATAAGATGTATTATAGTTTATATTTCAATTTTTTCAAGTAGCATGTGACAGTGTCCATAGTGACTACAATTACCAAATATATTTCAATGAAGATGTGAAGATGATCTCTCATTAGGTCCTAATTACTTAAAGCATCATTAATTAGCTTTCCAAATGAATAAAATATGTTAACAAATATAAAACTAGAAAACAAATCATGCTTTAAAAAAATATGGCAGAATGAGTCACACTCTGAGATTTATTTAATTACTCATCAAGTGTCGCTACAACATATATATGATCACCATTACCATAGAAATGGGACATGTGACCATTATTTTGGTTTCACCAATGACATTCCACATCATGAGCATTGTTTAGGGTTGTTTGTGTTGATTTTTTTAAACAAATCATTTATACATTTTATGGAAATTATAGACACAATTTATAATCACATTAAAAGATCATGATGTATGGATATTCCTTATCATTTCTTAGATACTCAAAACTTACCAACACCTAATAGATTGATATATACATCGTATAATTTTACCCCTAGAATGCCACATGTATCCTAAAACAAATTAGTTGTATGGCAATTGTTATGGTGCATATATGATGTGTATTACAATTTATCCTATAATTTTGTTGAAGTAGCATACAACAATTTACATAGTGATATGAGAACCACTCTTTAGAGTATACATCGATTTTGTACACATGGCTTTTCAGTGGCTTTTTAAGATATATCATTGGTGATGATCACATGATTATATAATGAACCATTAAGTTGAACTATGAAATTATTCCTCATAACACACACACACACATATTGATGAATTAATAATTTTTTCTCATATAATTTTTTTAATCTATTTTGAAATTTTTTTTTTTTATATATAATTATTTCTAAGAAGAACAAGACAGAATTCCTTACCATATCTTCGTAAAACATATAATAGCGACGTTTGGAGGCACTGTAACGTTTGGAGACAGCACCAGCGACGCTTTGGGGCAGAACAGAATTAAGACACTTTTTCTAAGTGTCGGTATTGCGACACTTTTCTCTAAATGTCGGTATAGCAACGGTTTCCCAATATCAATGGCTCAAAGTGAACCCGATAACTTACCTTTTCCCCGCACCTTTCCTTTTGATCACGGCCGTTCACTCGTTGAATCCATATCTGACGGTGCTAATACATTTTCGCACTCATAAAGTAATCGTTTGATGTTTTGGCAATGTCGCTATTAAAATGGGTGGTTTTTCCAAACCACCCCACGCTTACGTGTCGCCACCATGTTGTATCGCGTTCGAAAAGCTAGTTTCCGCTTACCACCATTTACCCTCACGAATACCATTGGCAGTATTCCCTAAACCTCACCCGTTTAACCCGAGTTTAATGTCATTTAACTATGGTTATACCATCATTTAGTACATTAAAATTATATTTTTCCTTCAAATTTTCACCTTTTCGCTTTAAACCTGTAAAAACATTGCAGAACCGTTTTTCCTCAAAATCACACTGTTTGAACCCTGAGAAAATTTTCAGAACCATTTTCAACCTACCAGTACCATTTTTCAATGCCCATAACCCTGAATTTCCATTACAAAGTACTACATTGTCCTCAGCAAAGCCATTTTCAAAAAATTGAAGACAAAGCACCTTTGCAACGTCTTCAACCAAATTTCGCTGGTTCTCTAGGTACTTTTCTTCGAACTTGCCCTCCGAGATTTCAAAATTCCTGTCGATTTCAAATAATTACCAAAGTTACTACAAAAAAGTGTCCATTTTTCAGGGGAAATTCTGTCAAAATTTCCCTGGAATCCCTAATTGCCCTTTCTCGCAGTTTTTTCCATACCCTGGTCCGTTTTGCTATTGAAATCAATTTTAAATACATGTTTTGAGCTTTAAATTCCTTGCATTTCCTAAAAACCCTACTCAGAAACCCCATTTTCAATAGAAATTTGCCAAGAAACCCCTGTTTCTCGTAAAGGAACTTAGAAAACCATTTAAGCTTGCTTCTTTCATATTAAAAATGACCAAGAAATAGGTAACCCCCAAGAATGGAGGCCCAAAATCTCAAAATAAGTCTTCTGCAAAGATTCCTCAACCCATGTCCTTCAAAATCGACCAACCAACTCCTGCACTCACGGATGATTCTATAGAAGTGGTTAGAACAGTCCAGCCTCCAGTCATTTCTCTAGAGAACAACCCTTTAGTTGATCTGGAATATAGAATACTAGACCCTAATGTAAAATTTAACCTTCTTGATGTTTATAATTGGTGGTATGGTAAATCAATGGAAATGGGTGACAAAGATATTCCAATTTGGGAATCCAATTTGCCTAGATATATTGTCCCTCTCATTCATTTTGTTCCTGAATTTATCAGATTATGCCAAGCCTATTATATGTCAGAACAAAGATGTATTGTAAACAAAGAAAAAGTGATCATGTTTTACATCACTGAAGAGTCGATAAATTCCATGCTGCAAATGAATCATGACCCCAATTCTACTTCCCTATCAATAGAAGATTTAACCCAACTATATCTTGACTTGGATTTCAATACTAGATTCAAAATATACCAGACTTTTTGTCCAATTCAAGTTGATATTCCTAAGTTAAATCCTCCTTTCGACACCGTTTATTTCCCAGATGAAACTAGACAGATTGTCTCAATGCTATCCTTCATACTAGGATACACCAGTGATGCATTCACTGATGTGGCTATCCTAGGTTTTCTGTCAACTCTAAGCCCTGGTCAATCACCATCCATTCAGTTCATTTTTTCTAGATTTATTGCTAAAAGTATGCATTATTAGTTATCCAGATTATTAGAAGGAGTTTTCAGATACTCCTCTTATCTACTCCACCTCTTCCTATATTATCAGACAGATAAGTTTCTAATTGAATGTTAGAAAGTGGATGCAGAAGGAAAAGTTCTATCAGTAGTATTTTGGTCATCTATTTTAAGGAAATGGAATAGAAAATATAGTTTTACATATTTCAATGACTCATTTATAGCCCCTGCTATGTATCTCTTGGAAAAAGGGGAGATCCCTAGGATCAATGATGAGACAAGAAGAATTCTGCAGTTATCAGATAGCTACAAAACTGGAGATTGGTATTTAAATAAAAATCATATAGAAATCAGAGTGTATGGCTCATCCCTGGCCCCATATAAGTTACCCAAATTTGTTACTACAAGAATATTTTCTTTAGAATATCTCGAGACAACTATTGAATGTGTATAAATCCACTTCATAGCTTTCAAGAAAAGACCCATCTCATTTTAAAATAAAATTGGGCCATTCATTGTGAATAACAGAGAAGTCACAATGAGATAAATGTCAAACTTAAAGAGTATAAGTTCCCATGTAGTTTTACATGGAAGTATGACGCACAAGGTATTTTGAGTGCAATAAGGGTAAAATGTAAGTTTTGCTTACTCGCATGATCCTAAGCCCCATATTGAAAGATATAACAAATGAATGGGAGCCAAACACCCTATCCGATGATGATTCACAGCAAGACAGTAATGCTGGTAGACAGGCAAAGGCAAACATTGAAAAGACAGGATGGTGGCTTCTACAAGCAAAGATACCGATAATGTACATAAAAGGAGACAGAAGGAGATAGTTTCATAGCCGAGACTATTGAGACATAAAATTCAACTCCTTATAGTAAAAGAATCAAGTCACTAAGAAGAAAAGGATAAGGTCGGAAATAATGAAACAGATGATGAAGCTACAAGAATAGTCACTGAAACATTAAAAGAGCTTCAAAATGTAAAAATTGGAACACAACAAAAAGATAAAGTCATGAAGGAAAACCAGGCTACTGTCGATTTGCCTCTTTCTTCTCAGGAAACTGACAATACAGAGTGAGAGATTCAGATCAGATTCAGACAGATTAAAGAGAAGAACGAAGAGATCAAGAATCAAGCTTATTCTAGATTTCTTAAGGAAAAACCTGGAAACAAAGACAGGCTTCTTTCAGCATTTGATTATTCATGCAATAAATTGGTAATGTCATTCTTGAAGCCTACAGTGGCTAAACCAAAGTTAGTGGCAGATTATTTCAAAACAGATTTTGAAGTGGATGTTGATGCCATTCATGAATTAGATCAAATTGAATTTCATAGGAGAAATACTGAAATTATATATTCCAAAATTGTCAGTAAAAATATGAAATCAATTACGTTTGAGAAAACAACGCTCAACCTCCAAAATCAAATGAAGTTTGACAAAGTCTCACTGTATGCTAATAATTTAAGAATAAAAGCACTAGAAGATATAGTGATTGAAGCAGGGGGCGACCCAATCAACATTGAAGGGGCAAAAGTCTTAATTAAACAAAAAAATGAGGATATAGCTGCTCTTAGAAAATAGTTGAAGTTGCCTCAGAGTGAAAACTCTCAAGCAAAAGAAATTCTACAGCAAAAAAAGAGAATGATGAATTGAAGCAGCTTGTACATCAAATGACAGATCAGATAAAAAAAATGGAAAGTCAAACAGAAGCTCTTATGAAAGAGAATGAAGAACTAAGAAAAGCACAACCAATGGTCATTCCTACAGTGATCCCCACTGTAATCACTGCTATACCATCTACTTTGGCAGAACACTTGGCACCAAAAGGAGTACTGGCAACTGCAGTGCCAATTACTTCTCAGGAAATCTCTGCCTCTTCTTCTTCATCCTCACAGATGAGCACACTATAAGACCAAGCAGCCATGATCAAAGCCATGGAGGACATATCTATTAAAGATAAAGAGATTCTTAGTTTGAAAGGCATTATTAAAAATTTAGAAAGTTCCAAAAATGATGCCTTGATTACTTCTAAAGGACATGAGCAAATGACCGATCAACTACAAGAACAGGTAAAGATTCTGCAAGCACAAGTAAATCTTACAGATCAAGTGGCCTATATAAAAAATCAATTATGGACCAAAATTATTGAAGGTATTCATTCTCAATGGCCTTCAATTTGGATAATTTATGAACAGAGGGAGTTACTTCAAGTTTCTAGTGCAGAGATTGACAAAACTAAGAGGGAAATTGACAATAAACCAGCCCAAGCAATCCAACTCATAGCTTTTTTAAACTGTAAAAACAGGGAAGAGTTGGAAGAATTGAAAATTGTTGATAGAACAGAAACCATTCTTCAAATCAAAAAGGTCCTGAACAAAAGAAACATAATGAGTAATCTAGAGGACTGGTGTAAAGACATGAATGTATCAATCTCAAGATTTTTAGCCAAATACAAAACATTGTCAGAAGCAGGTTTGCTTGATATTCACGCATTGAATGACAAGTTAGTGCCTTAGAAAGATTATGATATAAAAATCAAAAATCATGCAAAAGAGTAAGCCAGACAACCACTGCCTCAAGGATCAACAACAAGCAAAATACTTCTTCAGTATTTTGAAAATCTATTTTTTTTAGATAATGAGATCAGGCATATGTTCACTATCAAGCCTAACTTTGCCAAGTATACAGAGGAAGATGAAAGTTACAAAAAATTGAAGACTATGAAGATCCCCTCTGCAGAAAAGTGGCAAGAATTCATAGATCTGTTGTGAATTTAATGGATAAAAAACAGGAAAATCACTTGGAAATTCATTTTTTACTGTTACCTCAAATGGTAAAAAAAATACAGTAGTTAAAGTGCACAACAACAATCGCTTCAAATTAGAATAATCAATTCTATTTTTGCTTGTGTGCAATGTGCCTTTGCAAACTGTTTTGCAGCTGTCCCTCTTTTGAAGTTTTCTTTCCTATTTTTGATTAAAACATTATCTCAATTCCTGAGATATTTTGTAAACATCTTTTTGTATAAATACTTCACAATTTGAGGTATTCAGTGTGAATAAAATTTCTCAAGACAACTATAGTTCATGCTCTCTACTTGGCATTTTAATGTTTTCTACTTTGTTCGTGCTCTCTACTTGGCCATTGGCCTGTGGGTGATATGGAGTTGTACTCTTGTGCTAAATGTGGTAGTTTTGCAATGTTTCAGCTAATTTATTACCTAAAAATGGTGGTCCTCCATATGTGATTATGTCCCTTGGGAGACCATAGTGCACAAATATTTTGAAAAGAAACTGTATTACAGAGTCCTCTATAGCTTTTGAAAGTGCCTTTGCTTCAACCCACTTAGTGACATATTCGGTTGCAACTAGGATGTATGTTTTTTGGTTTGAGGGAGGACTAATAGGGCCAAAAAAATCAAGTGCCCAAATTTTCTTCAAATGGTTCAATCACTAGTTGAGGGTTCAAAGGCATTTCATCGCATCGGCCTGCATGCCCGCTCAAGTGCCCACGCTGTGCCCGCACGAATTTTTTGGCATCCTTAAAGATGGTAGCCGCAATAGCTTGTTCGTAAAACCCAAGTGCCTACGGCTCCCGCTAGATCCCCTTCTTCAATCTTCTTATCTCAGAGCTTTCAAGGATTCTTAAGTGACCTTTTGCTCAGATTCCATCCACTCCATCAAATCAAGCCTATACATAGCCTTAGAAGGTCACCTACCTTTCCCTTAGCACATTTGCATCTCTGAGCCTTATTTCTTAGTTCTACTTTCCTAGAGAGTTGACTCCATTGCCCAATATTCTGGTAGATCCTTCTAGTTTACCTTGAAATCTCTTTATTCCCACCAATATTTTAAAATCAAACCCAAATACACAATAATATCTAGCCTAATATCTGTTACTAAAATAAAGCTAAATCATATGGAGAGATCCCTCTCTGGAGTTCAAGAAGGCTAGATCTTGAATTCCAAAAGTGGTTCTTGGTTACCCTTGGTGTTCTTAACTACAAAAATCCCTATCCCACAACCTGAGAATTACTAGGGTGATAATAGGCCTTGGGGCTATTATGATCCTTGGAGGAAACTCCCACAGCTAGAAGAGTTGACAGAGAAAATTGGATCGCGTACAAAGGTGTGGCAGGTGGGTTTTACCCTGCACCAATTGTTATGGTGCATATATGATGTGTATTATAGTTTATCTTAAAATTTTGTTGAAGTAGCATACAAAAATTTACATAGTGATATGAGAACCACTCTCTAGAGTATACATCGATTTTGTACACATGGCTTTTCGGTTGCTTTTTAAGATATATCATTGGTGATGATCACATGATTATATAATGAACCATTAAATTGAACTATGAAATTATTCCTCACAACACACACACACACACATATTGATGAATTAATAATTTTTCTGATATAATTTTTTTAATCTTATTTTTGAAAAAAAAATTATATCTAATTATTTCTAAGAAGAACAAGAGAGAATTCCTCACCATATCTTCGTAAAACATATAATAGCAAGAAAATTAATCTATTGAAATTTCATTTCCAAACATATTCATGGAGCAAAATGAAGATTAAAAATGAGTATATTCATGGATTTACCTATAACATCACCTCATAATTAAGAATGTAAATGTACAATATTGATGATACATAGGTTAGGAGAAAATTAATCTATTGAAATTTCATTTCCAAACATATTCTATGGAGTAAAATGAGGATTAAAAAAGAGATATTTATGAATTTACTTTGATAACATCACCTCATAAAAGTGTAAATGTCCAATATTGATCAAATTTATTTATATATGATAAATAATAAACCTTTATCTCACATGTATCATATAATCTTATAAACAAACAATTGCACTGGGGTGCAATCCTCAAAACTTTTAAACTATCTAATGTATATGTACCTATTTAAAGTATTCGGGGCCCACATTACAAATTCCCAAAGTGAAATATTTGCGCATATGTTATATATGAGCCAATGGGTTTAAAAGTAACTATCTAAGCATGAAACAAAACTAATAACAAAATATTAATAAAACTATATCATACGTCCGAACTTCATAATAAACCCAATTTCAATCACAAATTCGCGTTCCAAAATAGCTCATCGATGTCACCCTAATTTGTGACATGAAAACTTCATAGAATACGCCATATAAAATTTGGGTCCATTTTTTGGCTTTTCGTACATGAGGAAAACCGCTGACGCGAAAATCAAATTAATTCCGACCTATAATGTTTCGGGTCCGAATTCCACAATGCGGGACGGGCCAAAAAATAACGCGATCGAATCGCCCGCTTTCCACGTGGATGGCTGATTTGTTCGTAGTCCCGTGGGACCACGTTCTTCTGAATTAAAATCTCCCGCGTTTTACTATTAAATTTCTATGTTTCCAAAACAATACGACGCTATGTTTTTAAGTGTGTAGGGACCGTGATTTCAAAACGAAAATTGATTGTTCATCAGCTTTAGCAGCTTTTTGATAGAGCCATTCAAACAGATTTAGAAATCGGCCGGAGAGACAGTGGTAGTTGAAATTAATATTTCAACATCCCTCATTCACCGAGAATACCCTCCTTGGTGCCTTCTTCGTCGGACTACGATGTGTTCATCAACAGCGTGAACCCGATGTCCATTTCTTCGCTGTGCATCTTCACAACAGTCTTTGTTTCCGCAGGATTGCGAGTCTTTCTCAACAAGATAGAATTGCAGTCGGGACAATCCATACCTTCACAAATCAAAGACGCAATTAAAGGAGCCTCTCTCATTATTACTATTTTCTCTCCAAATTATGCGCAATCGCAAAGGTGCCTCCATTAACTACTCCACGCGCCACTACCCGTAAGACGACCATTTTTGCAAAGGCCATATAACTGTCGTTTATTGAATATAAGTGTCGTTATACCGACGGCGGCTAGAGCGTCGCTACTGCGACGGATCCCTCTAAACTTCGTAATTGCGACACTTAGAAATTGTGTCGCAAACAAAGCGTCGCTATTGCGACAGATGCCTCCAAAAGTCGCAATTGCAACACTTAGACATTGTGTTACAATTGCGACGTTTGGAAGCATCCGTCGCAATAGCGATGCCTTGGGGAATAGTGTCGAAATTGTGACGTCTTCCTTCAAATGTTGCAATTGTGACACTTTGTCTAAGTTTCAGTATTGCGACACATTTCTCTAGACGTCGGTATAGCGACGGTTTCGGGTGGGATTGAAAAATTTTGGGGAAATTTCTGACATTTGGTCAAAAGCGTCGGAAGCAAGTGTCAGAATTTCTGCCAAATGTGGTAGTGTGTGGTGTGATTTCATTTATGCAAATTTGGTGTGATTTCAATTCTGCAAGTGTGATTTCAATTATGCAGGTGTGGTGTGATTCATTTCAGCAAGTGTGATTTCAATTTTGAGCAAGCGTGATTTCCTTTATCCAAGTGTGATTTCAATTTCTTTATGTTTGGTTGGATTTGGTTTGAAATATATTAATTTATTATGTTTTTTAATTAGTTTTAATTGCATTATATTAATATAATCTAATACATAACCACCTAGTACATACATTACAGGTATACCTCGTCAGTTTATGAAACCTCGGGTTGACAATTAAATGTCAAGGATTTAACTCACAATTAAATCACCCAACAGTAGGGCCTCCTCTCTTTGGCATATGTTGCCTTGTTGCATATTAGTTATTAATCTCTATGGATTTTATTCTTTTGTTTGTATATTACATCATGAGTAGATTTAATCATCATATTCAATTTTTTTTCACTTTATTTCCATGTTTCATTGTATTCTTACTAGAACCTCAATTTGGCTTGAGATGTAAGTACACTACATATTTAGAATATAGAGGTGTACCTTGCAGTTCATCTGATTTTCTTATATACTTGCATTCATCTCTATCTTCATCCATTTAATTGATCATACTTTGTAAGGTTGTAATCAAACATGAATTTGTAGTTCTAGTGGATGGTGGATGGTGTTTCCATTTGGTTAGCTTATTAGATATAAACTCTGATCTTGCACATAAGCGTAAAAAAATAATCAATGAATCCTTAAAACTAAGGAGAAAATAGCCCTCATATTGTAAATTTTGGATTCTAAATATAAGTTCGTTAGATATGTTGTGACAAACTATCTGGTGGAATATCCACAACAATTTATGGATTAGGTCGTGAGAGTTTGAAATCAACAACTAAAATGAATATTGGATATTTGATTGCATACATTTTAATTTGAACCCACATAACTAATGAATTTAACGATCCAGGTTCATCACAATTAATGGTTATGATTTATGTCATATTTATAGTTTCATGTGTATTAAATATTTCTAACAATCTGATGTAATCTTCACCATACACATGGCCTAGATCTCGGACAACTAGGTTTATTATTATTTTTTTCCATTTTCCCATTTTAATATTGGTTAATTCCCTTATTGACTATATATATATATATATAAAGTTACTTTTATATAAATACTATATAATACATTTATATTATTTATTAATATTCGACCATATTATACAATATGTATAGTTTTGTATTGTTTTTTAATATATTATATATTGTTGTAGTACTCTGTGTGTGTGTGTGTGCGCGCGCATGTGTATTTTCAATAGGGGTTATCTTAGGTGGTTATGAGAAATGGTTCTTATCTTTCCCACCCATTTTTTTTAATCCATGCTAGTGATATGATGAGTTGTAATTCCTTGATAAATATTCTTGTAATGGCTTCATGCCTATGAATATTGTTCTATTGGCTTCAAGCCTTGTGAACTATTAAGGGAGTATGCTTGTGGGCTATCCGGCTACCAACAACCTCACTCTATACCTTGGGCTAAGAGGGAGGTTGATTACATTCCTTGAAAAAGAAATTATTATTATTAAAATGGATTATTGTCATTATTATGTATATGTTATGTATTATTTCAAGAACATGTATATAAATTGGTCAATATATATGTGTACATATAAAATATAAATATGCGATGTATCTAGTGGGATATATTATACGATAATTTAATGTCATAGTTTAAGGAGGAAAGTATTATATAGTTTAGGACATTTATTGAGGGGTTAATAAATGGACCATGTCATGACTTGGGGATAGAAATACATGTTTTGCAATATTTTTATGATATTTCATGGATTATGAGTAAGTTGGATCATAATAATCCTTATTTATTTATAACATATCAATGGTAATAGATTGATTTTGGATCCCTAGAATATGTTTCAAGAAGAGAGGATGTAAATACATTATTTTAATTAAAATGTGATGATAATATTCATCAACAAAGATAGAAAAAAAAATTATTATAAGGATTAACAAGTGAAAAGTGGATTTGTTTAAGTATCAAAGATAAAATCACTATCTGGTGAAATGTGGGAAGTAGGAGAAATTTTAAGAGGGTTAAAACTAGATACATCATCTAACTCCAATTGGGGATGGTGCCTCCCTATGAGGCAGAAAGAACTATAGACCATGTGTCTTTTATTGTTGAGCATGGATTCAATGTGAATTTGGAAAGTAATATTTTCACTGTTAACCCTAAATACACATATTTTTATTGCAAATATCATATTATCTGATAAGAGACTACAACTAAGAACCTATGGTGGCTTCGCTATGTAAGTTGATGATGATGACCGATATGAAACTCATTATATGCTAATGAAAATTGATAATAATATAATATAGCCTCACCAACATGAAGATGAAAATTACTAAATTCATCTAAGTTTCATAACCATATATACTTGCTAAACTTCATAATCATGCTCAAAATATTATTTCCGCAAATAAAATCAGATCATTAGAAAATGTTAGCTTATAAAAACATTATATTTGATTATATAAATAATGACAAGAATATTATAAGTAATTACAATCCCATCATTAATAGTGAAAGTAATCCTTATGCATTCCAAAATATTCTAACTATTTATAAAGAGAAAGTAGAAAGAAATCCTAATGCATAAAGAGACGAAACTCTAAAAAATGAAAAGAAAATAAATAAACACTAGTTTGTTTGAAAGAAAAAAAAACTGAAACCATAATTTAAATACAATACTTTTTCTTCTCAATGTATTAACAAATCAATAAAAATAATGACAAAGCAATTGATTAGATAGAATCACAGTATGTTATGACCAATGATTCAAGTTACTAGTAAGATAAAAGGAATTATTCTCATATTTTCACTTTACTAAGTCATTACTAAGTCATTACTCAAGGTAATAAATCATAATGATCAAGTTTTATGTGTTAAATTCCAATGCCCATGCTCTTAAATCAAAGCATTGTGTGATGGATGTTCATTTACTAATAACAAGTTTAAGGCATAAAACAGGGTTAATTTTGAGGGGGCATATAATGATTGATAAATAGATTATAGATTCATATGAGTATCCTCTCTTCTATTCTTGGTGTCACTACATATCAAAGAGCATCCTTAGCCCATGATGCAGTCACACCAATATCATATGCCTTGCTTTGTTGCCATCGGGTGTCCATAACCCCAATGGCGATGCATGTATTTCCACTAGAATAATGTGAAGATAATATAATATAAATTTGCACTATAATGGGAATTATTGCACTAAAATTGACCCTAATACCATAGGCATTGCTCCATTTCAAGTGAACGTCTATAGCCCTAGCAAATATGTCTACATCTTGTAGATACGTATGCAGTTTTTTTCACTTATAATATAGAAGGATGATATTTGATAGTGAAGATAATTTAGGTGTAATCATATTATATGTTTTTCTCATTTAGTTTGTTAAAACCCCATAGTCCTATAACCACACATTAAAACTAAATATATTTTTATAGTTGCTCGTGGATAAGGGAATTTGAGTAGATCAAAGACGATCAATTAGAGTTTTGATATCCAAGCCATCTCTAGGAGATGATTACCAGAAGTACCAATTTTTAAGCTACTGACGAAAAAACATTATCTTTTAGTGATATTTTTAATTTCATCAAGAGAACATAAATTAGGAAGAGTTTTTAGTTAGTAAATTATTCTCGTTATAATCTGTTAGGGTAGTTAAGAAATAAAGGCTTTGATTTACTCTAGGTTATAAAATGAAATATAAATTTAAAAGGTAGAAAACACATGCTCAAACCATTGTATTATTTACTTAAAAGAATCTTATTTATGTACTTACTCTAAGTATCAACAATAACAAGGCTAGGGAACATAAGTTTTCCAATGTAACCAAGAAATAATTATGTTGGTTACACCAGTTTTATGGATGTCTTTAATCATAAGTAAAGTTACTAACCTAAAAAATCATATCACCACTTAAATTAATCCCTAAACTTACAACATAAAAGCAACACCCATATGAAATTAGAACATTAGAGGAAATTTCAGTCTAAAAGTGCCCATGAAATTTTCATGTAATTTCCATGTCATAGTATGTAAGCCAATCAAAAGTATTTAAATTTAAAAAGAGATGCATTTAAATATATTGGAAGGAAAAGAAGAAAAATAAGTTTTAATTGTATTTTTGGATTATCCCGTAAGTTTACTCAAATTTCAATTGTAGACGCTCGTTGGATGCAAAATTAAATTCCACATCCAACAAGTACCCATTATCTATACTTCTGAGAATACCCACATTGACAAAAGTTTAAGATACATTAAAAAAAAATTGAGCACATTTTTTATGCATAATGTGTACTCGTTGGATGTGAAATTTAATTATGCATCCAACGAGTATCTACATAGTAGAAATTTGAGTAAACTCGTAAGGAGATAAGCCAAAAATACAATTAAAAATAAAAATAGTTTTCTTCATTTCCCTCCAAAATTAATCTCTACTTTAGGATGGAATTTCCTCTAATGGTTATGGATTTTTGTAATAGAATATCTTCTAACCAATATTTAAATGGATCTTCAATATCTTGAACAAGAGACTTCTGGTTCACTAAAATGGTGACATGTAGGTCCTCCTCTTGCTTGTAGAGTAATATGTACGGTATGATTATGGAGTTTTCCTCCTGTTTGTTTAACATGTTCATATAATCATGTGATGTCTAATTTATATGAAACCTATGAATAATCTCATCATCTATTAAATTTTTCTCATCATAATGAAATAACTTATTTACATCCTTCTCATATTCATTGTGAGGGTTTTCAATCTCATCCTCATTACTAAGACATGATGTTAATAAGGTATAATAAATAAAGTGTTTAATAGATAATAATTCCTTTACATTGACATCCAATACATATTCATATTTATGATAAATACGAGAAATAAAATCAATATTCGAAAATACATTATTAAATATCAAAATCTGAACATCATGATTAACAACATCAAGAATTATATGTTCTTCTTCTAAGCCTATTTTCGTGGGTGTATTTTTATGCCTAACAATGTCTAAACCATGTTTGTAAGAAGACTGACAACTAATTTTTGGAATAACAAAGATGATTGCATTTTTTTGAAATTTTGCAAGGGTATTTTTAGAAATGTCATTCTAACGTATTTCTTTCCAATGATCAACAATGTTTTCTTCGCCCATTTTGATTTTTTTTACAAATTTTCTAAAGTGATGGTCACCTACTTCATTGTTCTTAAAATCATAATAACAAGAACACAAGAATAAATCAATATCCTTAGAAATATACACATAATCTATAAAATTTTCCATTTCCCTCTCAATTAGATCTCAAGAACCCTCTTTATTAACATATCATTTGATTGAATATTCATATCTTGACATGAGCTAATTGAAGTTTCAAAATATAAAAGAGTTATTTAACAATATCCATGAAGAGAGGAAACTTATTGATAACTATTTTTAGGAGGATAGTTAATATATGCAGCTAATAATTTTTCTTCAATTTCTAAAGCATCAACAAAAATTTGATTTTTAGGAGGATGGTTACTATATGCAGCTAATAAGTTTTCTTCAATTTCTAAAGCATCAACAAAAATTTGATCTAATGTATAAAATATTCCATCTTTAAGAAGGAAATAAAAACCAAGCTCGTGTACATATGCATAAGTTAGCTTAGAAACAACTTTAGAAGGTTGGAATTTAGGAGGTATGCTAAGTTAGAAACTTTGGAATATCCTATTTAACTTTGAAAGAGCTTCACCATCATTCATTTTCATGGATTAAAATTTAGATTGATACTAATGATAAGTTTTCTTTTCATCCCATGTATCTAGGAAATCCATCCAAGAGCATATTAAGTCAAGATGTAAATTTCTAAGCCATTATCTACAATTGGTTTCCAATGAGTGACTAAACATTCTCATGGAAATATCATCATGTTCAATATCTAAATTATTGGTATAATCTTGAAAAAATTTCATGTGTCCTTTTGCAGAGACATCGTCATCCCCATTAAATATTGGAAGAGATTTAGGGTATTTAATAATCATATCATGGAGAAATGGTGGGAGGTTTCACTACAAGAAAAAAGGACATTGGTGAGGGTCATGCTTGTGACAGACCTTTAAGGTCCGTCACCAATGTCACATATGGTGATGGTCCTTAAAAAAGCATCAGTGTAAGTGTATATAGTGATGGTCCTTTAAGGTTCGTCACCAAATCCATTTTCAATGACATTTTTGGTGAGGGTAGTTACTAATTCTCTCTTTGGTGACACTTCTAGTGATGAACTTTTAATGACCCTCGCCAATGCTCTTTTTGTTACTTTTGGTGATGGTCAAAAAATGTTGTTGGGAAAAATACTGAGAGGGGGGGGTGAATCAGTATTTAGTGCAGACTGAAAACTTTTTACTTTTTCTTTCTCTAAAACCCATACGCTACTTTAATGAATCCAACTTGCGTATACACACGGATATCCTTAATAAAACTCACGTATTAACAGAGATTTCATTGTGCTGATAATTCTTAGCTTAGATCATTGCATCATTCCTTCATTAGATGTTTAGTAAGCAGTAAACATGTGCAGTAAGAATAGAATAAATCATCACACATAAACAACACACATGAACACCAGGATTTAAGGTGGAAACCCAATTCGGGAGAAAACCACCGTTGTCGTCGTCTCAGTCTTCAATATTTTATTATAAAGAAAACATTGTACAACCATGTACTGGCGCAGACTCATACCAGCACGCAGGCACCCACCTGTAGAAGGATACAACCTTCTCTCATTTACCAGCCTCTTCTGGAAGGGAGCTACAACCCCCTGCTCTCGTTTACCAACCTCTCCTGGAAGGGAGCTATGACCCCCTGATCTCGTTTACCAGCCTCTCCTGGAAGGGAGCTACTACCCCCTGCACTCGTTTACCAGCTACCACTAGAAGAGAGCTACAACCCCCTCGCTGAAGGCTTCGACCCTCAGCACCATTGTGGACCACGTTTCATCAATTTTCATACTGGATCCAAAAACTTCCATACAACACAACTTGTAGGCCTCTTTTCATCATATTTTCAGACTGGACCCACTCCACACATTTAAGCTCAACATTCATCAAACTGAAACTTATAACCCCATCAATTCATTCATTGAATCATCAACCAATCAACCAACGACTTGATCTTCAATTAACATAATCAACAACATATTCATCATTCAAATAACCTAGTTCTGTATGAATACATCATTGACAGATAACAGTAGAACAGCAAAATAGATCAGGCATTTCATTCCACTTACTTCAGCAAACCCTAGATTCCATACGCGCTTTTACTTCACTGAACCTGCGTATGTACGCGCTTTCATGCAGACCTACCCGCGTATACTTCTGTGCATTCTTTAGAAAGCCCTATCTGCCCATACGCGCTTTTCCTTAAGCAGACCCGCGTATACACGCGCTTTTACTGAAGCGAACCTGCGTATACATCTGTAACTTTTCAGGACTGTGCAGCTCTTCAGATCAGATAAACAACTCAGATTTCATCCTTTACTTCAGAAATTATTTCGCCTCATCTCAGATCTAAACATTCCATAAACAGATCTAGAAAATACATATACATTTTAGATCTAGAGATCCCTCTTCATCATTTTCTTCATAGGTGCATCATAAATTCAGATCTATCAATCAAGAACAGAGTTCATCCATGCAGATATTCCTTAGAGAGATTTATTCATTCACAACCCTTACTCATGCACACACTTGCACCATGATCTTCTTCTCCTTATATAGATTTAGCCTTTGTCAATATCATGAGTCAAAACCACTCAACTACTAATGGTATTCCTGGACGGGATCAAATAGATATTCTAGCACTCAATACAATGGGTCAATACCATGGTAACACCCCTTGGTATTCTAAATTTGGAGCGAAAAATGGCATACACGACTTGGCACGTACTTTTCCGCGTGCATACGCTACTTCGCCTTAACAAACCCGCGTATGCATAGTGACATACCTTATTTATCATTTCTTTGGTACTTCCTGAAATTCCTTTCTTCTGTTACTCCTGAGTTGATCTGTAGATACATCATCTTTACATATTTAACACATAGGTTTCTTATAGGCAACTCATCAAGTAGGTTTCCATCAAGAACAACTTCAACAAGCAGGTTCCATCAAAGTCAACACATTGTATCACATTGCCAACAATCTCCCCTTTAACTCATCAAGAAGGTTGTCATCAACTTTATCAAGTAGGTTGCCATCAAGGAAAAAACTCTGCATCATATTTCCAACAATCTCATTTCATCAAGTAGGTTGCCATCAAGGACAACACATGCCAACAAATGTTCATCACCATTGATCATTCCAATCAGTTTTTGATGATGCTATATGCCTGTTAATATTTTTTTTCAAAAGATAATGATTTAAGGCCATTATTGTGGACTATTTTTTATTATATTTCCAAGGCCATAGTGATTATAATCAGTCAATTTTTAAGAAGTAATTAGTGTGTATCATTTCCTTCAAGTAATCACTAGTTGAATAGAGTTTTCCTACGAGTCAACACATGATTCATATCTATTAAGTTTATTATCTATCAAATTCCTTTTAGATAAAGTTCCACTAGTGTGTATAGCAAATATATTATTTAATACATAATCAAGCTCTGAAAATTATATTAATGAGAAATACCTAACACTCCTCAAAAATTCGGGCGCACCTTAAATTAATGCTTTGTCACACACTAACATTTTGTATAATCACCTCGCATATCTTGGAACATATTTGTACCTAGAACATATTGTCATGACACTGACGCCCAAGCACATGGTGGCATGCGCTAGCACAACATGGAACTCTCCTAGCATATGTTATCATGCATGTAGTCCCTAGCATTCCCTAGAACACCTTGGTTGAATGCATTGACCTACATTAGCACTTGGTGCACAATGCCAGTTGGCATGTATTGGGACCTATTATTAGTGTGACTAGCATGCCCCTTTTGAAAAAGATAAAGTCCTGACTTATTAACCCTCTTATGTGTTCATTTCCTTACATTTTAGCTTGGTTCTTCCTTTTTTTTCCTTGACACTTCTTGATACATATTGACATACCCTGGCACCCTACACATCCTTAGCACCTACCATGTATTGACATATCTTGGAACTATTTGGAACATATAATTAGCACACCCTAGAAATCCCTAGCACCCTTTGGCACTTCTTTACTTGCCTTGATATTCCCTAGCATGCCTTACCAATGCTTAGCATACCTTATCACTCCCTCCTTGGCATGATAGCTAGCACTCATTAACACTAGTCCCTGGCACACGTTCCTCATATTCATTAACTTCCATAAATTTTTACCTAGTGCTCCCTTAATGTTTTTTCCTATTACTCCTTAACACTCATAAACATGCATTAGCACTCTCTAGTACACCTTAGGATTCTTCAACATGCCATTCCACTTCATAGCATCCATAACAGTCCCTGACACATATTAGCACTTGGCATGTGTTGGTGCTTGGAAAGTCTTAGCATGTATGGAACACGTTGAGATGCCTTGGTATGATATTGCATGGTTTAATATTAAATTTATTTTAGATCAATTGTTGGAAAGTAAATGAGAAGCAACAAAGGAAAACTTGGCACTTATAATGCACTAAGACTTTGCACTTGGCACCTATTGGTGCCTAGTGATGGTGTGCCTAGCATGCCCCTCTTAGAAAAGGTAAATTGATGACTAGTTAACCCTCGTATGTGTTCGTTTCCTTGTAGTTTAATTTTTTTCTCCCTTTTGTTGCCTTGACAGTCCCTGGCATGCATTGACACGCCCTTGAACATCTTGGCATGCCTTATCACTTGGCAGATATTATCATGTTTGACATGCCTTCGCACTATCTAGCACATCTTAGCATTCCCTAACATGCCTTGGCACTCATGTCCTCACAACTAGACTTTAAATTTTTTCATGACTTGGGAACCTAAACAAGTCCTTGGCTACTATAGTTCATGTGAAAACATTGGCCTACTTCAACCCCAACAACTTGACCAATTGCACCTACTACAAGTAGATTGTGCTTTGTTCACCTAAGAACTTCCTATAACTCATCTTATGCCACTCATGTCCAATCTCAACTTGTCCCACTTAACTATTTACCAAGACAAGGATCACATGATCTAGCCATGGCCATAGAACAACTAAGCAACATAGCTTACACAGGCAATATTTCACATGTATGTTCAGTTCATATAAACAATAGAACATTAACTGAGAGTTTGCAAGAACCACAAGATTCACAAGGCACACAAGATATAAACTGACACAAGCTATGTGTCCCAAAACTTATACACAAAAATGTACAATATGCAATTATCTAGAATAGTTTAAAACATGAGCATGTAGCAAAAGTGTGCCACATCTCATATAAAAAAAAATAACTAAAGGAAAAATAATGTTGTGCCTAGCACAAAGTGATCTCCCTTGGTCTAAAACTATTATGTCAAGCCACTTATAACAATCGCAGGCTTGCCTCATGTAAATCCTATTCTAAACTTCTCCTAACACACTTCGTCCTTAGCACATTTGAATTCACTAACACTCCCTTGCACACACTCTTATTTGTTCCTTTCCATGCATTTTGACCTTGTTATCCCCTGATATGCCCCAACACTCCCTAACACTCTAGTTCAGCATGCATTGACATTGTCCAACACGTGTTAGTATGCCTTTTCATTCCTTTTCATGTCCTGACCCTCCCTATCTATCATACCCTCACAACTACCCTTACTTAATTTTCGACTTGGGAACCCAACCAAGCCCTCGCTTGACTACAAGAGCTTGACCAAGTTATATTTACTACAACTAGACTATATTGTTGAATTGTGTAGCTTGGGAGGTACTCCACAAGCCTAGTAAGATGGCTTTGTGTGAATTTGGTCACAAAAGGCTTTATGGGAATAGAAGCAAAGCAAAGGGATTTTGGACCCAATATGGGGTTTAAAATCTAAAAGAAAATTAAAAATGAAAATTAATATTTCCTAAGGTCTAAGTGGATAAAACCCGTAAGTTCTAGAGGGTTCCTAAGAGGTCTAGGAAATACTATTTAAGGAGTCCTTAGGATGAAGGAAATAACATCAAGTGAGAAGGAGCTCATTTGATAAGGGGGAGAAGAGACATGTAGTCCTAAAGAGGCCATGATCATTATCATGTATAGCATTCATTAGGATGCCTCAATATGCTTTGGCATGGTTTAATATTAAATTTATTTGAGATCAGTTATTGGAAAGTAGAAGAGAAGTAACAGAGGATGATTTGGCACTTAAAATGCACTAACACTTGGCACTTGACACTCATTTCCACCTAGTGTTGGTGTGCATACCGTGCCCCTCTTGGAAAATGTAAATTGATGACTTATTAACCCTATGATGTGTTCATTTCCTTATATTTTAACTTGTTTCTCCTTTTTGTTTCCTTGATAGTCCCTGGCATGTATTGTCACACCATTGTAGATATTGGCATGCCTTATCACTTGACACATCTTAGCATATTTTACATGCCTTCGAACTATCTGGCACATGTTAGCATTCCCTAGCATGCCTTGGCACTCATGCCCTCAGAAATATCCTTACATTTTTTCATGACTTGGGAACCCAATCAAGTCCTTAGCTACTCCAGTTCATGTGACATTGGTCGGCTTCAGCCGTAACAACTTGATCAATTGCACCTACTACAAGTATATTGTGCCTTGTTCACCTAAGAACTTCCTATATCTCATCTTAATCCAATCATTTCCAAGATGAAATTTTCCCACTTAAGAACTTACCAAGACAAGGATCACATCTAGCCATGGCCATAAAACAACTAAGAAGCATAGCTTACATAGGTAATATTTCACATGTATGTCTAGTTCATATAAATAGTAGAGCATTAACTGAGAGCTTGTAAGAACCATAGGATACACAAGACACCAAAGATATACGTTGGCACATGTCAAGTTCACCAAAACTTATACATCACAACGTACAATATTGAATTGTCTAAAATAGTTTAAAACATGCGCATTTGGCCAAAGTCTGCCACATGTCATATAAAAATAATAGATAAAGGAAAAATAGTGTTGTGCCCAACACAAAGTCTCCCTTTGTTTAAAATTTCTTTGTCAAGCCTGTTTGCACTCTATAATTTAGAATATTGGCAAAACCAAACTATAAAGCACAACATCAAACTACTTTGGAGTCCAGGACCTAGCCTTCCTAGACTGAGAGAGGGCTCTCTCTATTTTGTGATTTAAATCGATTTAACTTGCTGGTTATACGTACTGATATTAGGCTACTTACAGTAATGGGGGTTGTTTCACTGGTAAAAAATTATGAAATTAATGACTAGGTGACTAAAAATGTTAATCACCGCAATTATTTCAAGTGAATTACTACTAAATTTGAGCAATTTTATGTGACCAAACTAAAAATGACTAACTTAAATGACTAACTTAGTCTTGGAATAAAATATATGACTAGATAATAAGTGACTAAACTAAAAGCGACTAACTTAAAAAACTAATTTAGTCTTGGAATAAAATATATGACTAGATAATAAGTGACTAAACTAAAAGCGACTAACTTAAACGACTAATTTTGTATAGGGATAAAATATATGACTAGATAATAAGTGGCTAAAGTAAAAGGGACTAACTTAAATGACTAATTTATTCTAGGATTAAAATATATGACTAGATAATAAGTGACAAAATTAATAATGATTAATGTAAATGAATATTATAGTCCAAGAATAAAAATATGACCAAATAACAAGTACAACAAGTATATGAATTAGTCATTTATGTCAGTAATTTTTAATTGTGTCACTCCATATATGGAAAATTGAAATTTTGGTACCAAAGTGTTACAGTTCACTATAGGTGTCTCTGAATCCGTTTGCAGTGTTAAAATTTAAAGACAAAGGGGTCTCTGAATTTACAGTGTTAAAATTATGAATACCCTTTTTTCTCTAAAGTTTAATAGTGCAGATGGATTCATCTACAATTAACATAATTGCAGTATCATCTATCAACTTTACACTAATGCCTTCATTATAATTTTAGTAAAGGTTATAATTATATTAATTAGATAGCCAAATTAATATTTATATTTATATTTAATATTTGGCCATAAAGTTTAATTTTTAAACTTCATTGATTTATGTTAAAAGTGAGAGTTGTTTTAAATATAAGGTTAAATCTTCATATTTACATTTAACAAATAGATAAATATAAAATTACTTATGTTAAACATGTGAGTTCATTTAAATCTAGTATTAAATCATCATATTTGAATTTGATAAATACTAAATAGATAAACCTAAAATATATATTTATAGACCTATTTAATAAATAGGTATGGAAATTTATTAATTTAAGTATGAAACTTAATTAATTTTTTAATGATGTATGAACCTTTGCTTTTTTGTAAGTCAATGTTATATTTATGTAGGAAAAAGGAGTACATATAGCTAATTACAAAATAGGTGGCCTCACCTTGACTCGGTTTGTTGACAAAAATTTGCACCAGATAAAAAAAATACAAAAGAGGGACTAGGGACATTGACCATAAACAGTTTTCCCAAAGGCACCAAAACACATATAAAACATAATTAAAGAACACAAAATAGCATACTAGTCATCCAATGTGATGGATGCAGGGTTGTCCGAGGTTGTTCCTAGATGCGATGGAGGACAGAAGTCACATTGACCGTGCCCTTCAAAGTGTGCTACCCAAGTCTCCAGCTTTTCTACTTTCTCAGTGAGTTTATTTTTGCCTTGCCAAAACACTACTAGTCTCTCCCGAACTTGGCACTGTAAATAGTGCATTCGATCCAATGTTTCCATCTGCTCTGCATGCTCCTCACAACATAATCTCTCAGTTGTGTCCACTCTTTCCATTAGGTTTTTGATAAGTGCACAACAGTTCTCTAGGCAGCAATGTTGGATAACCTGCCCCTCATTTACCTCAAATCAATCAAACCCACGATTTCCCCTGCTTACCTCCTACATAGCCCCCGTGCGCATCCACACTAGCGAGTTGCGCACGCCCTGAAGTATTTCCACTATATTGTGGAGGTGCCATGATTATTTCTGAGTCTGCCACCCCCACAGGGCCATGGAAGACAAGGGAGGGAGAACACCCACACCACACTAGGGGCTTCATAATTTTCCAAGGTCAAGGAACCCCGGCGTGTGCAGAGTCCAGAGACCAAACCCCCCACTATAGAAAATAAACACCACCAACGAAGGAGCCAAATTTCATCTCCCACCACCATAGGGAAGCAAAGAGACACCTCCCACTGCCAAATAAAGACTTCCACACCAGCAAAACCAGATACCATCACCCACCAAACCAACATAGAAAATTGAACAAAAAACAATGACAAAGTAGCCGATGCTTGAGCGTAACATCCCCCAGGGTAGTGACCAGCCTCCAAATTCTCCACATAGAGACCACACACCAATCCACCAAACACCGTAACACCCATGCTGGAAGGCACGAAATTTGGAAAAGAAACTAGTTTTCCGCCACCACCCTCGAGGTTTCCTGGACTGCAAATTCTAGCTTCCTCTCTTATCACGAAAAAACAGGCTCATAGAAAGCCAATAAAAATGGAAACCAGTGAGCTCACTTCCCTTCAAATTCCTATCATTGACCCAAACACAGTCAATGGCTAAGAAACCAAGCAGCAGGGGCCGGTTGAACACACCGCACCAGCAAATGCCCACGACAAGCACACACAAGCCACTCCCTCCGTAAACCTTCCTGTGACGTTTACACTTCCTCTTCAGAGACCACCACCAGGACCAACACCAAACCATATTTATGAATCTAATGCTAGGCTCCCTCATCTTCCCTCACCTTATCCTTTCACCACCTTCGAACTCTAATGTACAGTTATTTTTCACATGAATTGCTAACGTGAAGCTAGTAACTCTCTCGATGCATGCGTTATGGTGAAGGGACCAGGAGTATCGTCCCTCACCCTTGCTCCACTTATATTTACTCATGCGAGACACCTTCCACATCTTGCTCAGACCTCACCCCCATCGGCAAGTATTGTATGAACCTTTTTTAATTTAGTTATGAACCTTAATTAGTTTTTTAATGGTGTATGAACTTTTATTAATTGTTTCATATGAACCTTGGTTAATTTTTAATGGTATTATGAACTTTTGTTAATTGTTTAGGTATGAACTTTATTTAATTTTTTAATAATATATAAACCTTTATTAATGGTTATAAATATGTAATTAAAAATATTTAAGTATGGTTTATTCTGTAATAAAGGATAAATGTGTTTAGTTTTATCAATTTCTATGAGAATTGTACCAATGAATATATTTATTTCATTTAATACATAATTTACATGATTATATCAAATTAATCTTTAAATAAAAAAATATTATTGGCTTTATATTTGATTAATAATCAAAGTAGTAAATCTCTTTTTTCAAAAGAGCTCCCCTCAAGTCATGCATAGTAGGGAATTTAAAGCCCTTTCCTGTAGCTATAATAGATTCCCGCGTAGATTTGTAATAAGGTGAGAAAGCAACATTAAATGGGATATCTGCATCATACCACCATCAAGAAATGTATTGAAAAGTGTTGAGTGTGGAGCCTGATTATCTTGTTTATTTTGTATCACAGCGTTGGACCCTGTACCTTAATGAGGTGGCAATGCCACCCGTAATTAAATGTTTCCTGGGGATCCAGGGGGGCAGCTGTGACTTTATGGAGGCCCCCTTGGCAGGGGGTTTTGGGGGCAGTGCCCTTGAAGCTAAATTACGGCTATGTATTGTATGTGTATTCTCAAAGCGAGAAATAGATAGGGAGACTGTGAGAGAGAATAGAGAATATTACGGCAAATCTGTTGGAGGTTGTGTCTCTTCATTTTTCTGGATAATAGAAAGGAAGGATTGGTTGTTTGAGGTGGACATAGCCCAAAATGGGTGAAATACGTATATATGTGTCTCTCTGGTTTTATGTGTTTTGTGTGCTTGTGTTTTCCGAATAGTTTATGTGTTGCATTGCTTTGTAATATATAATTTTCTAAAAACTTGTAGCAGCGCCGAAGGTCTATTTGGCTGATAAAATCGCAAGAAAGAAGGGTTCCTGGTTCGAGTGGGAGAAATGGCGGAAGATGGTAAGTTTAGTGTCAAGAAATTTAAGGGCCAAAACTTCCCGCCGTGGAAGATGCATATGGAATATTATCTGTATCAGAAAGAACTTTACCTACCATTGAGTGGAAAAACAAAGAATCTGACGACTATGATAGATGAAGAATGGGAGATTCTCAATAGAAAGGCACTTGGAACAGTACGGTTGTGCCTCGCGGCATCGGTAGCCTTCAATATTTCGAAGGAAACAACAACAGAGGGTTTGATTAACGCACTGGTGAAACTATATGAAAAACCCTCGGCCTCAAACAAAGTATTTCTTATGAAACGCTTATTTAATATGAAGATGTCGGAAGGTGGATCTGTTGCAAATCAATTAAATGATTTTAATACAGTTAATATTCAGTTAATTTCTGTAGGGGAAAAATTTGATCATGAAGTTAGGGCTTTTTTATTTTTGTGCTCATTTCCAGAAATCTGGAATGGTTTAGTTATGGCCATTAGTAACTCTGTCTCTGGATCTAGTACTTTAAAGTTTGATGATGTTGTCGGTGCTATCCTTAGCGAGGAAATGCGACGGAAAAGCTCCGGTGAGACATCAGGTAATGCTTTAAGTGCAGAGTCTAGGGGAAGAAAAATGGAAAGAGGAAAGAGCTCAGGATATCGCAGTAAATCAAGGAAAGGAAAATTCAAGTCCAGATCGGGGATAGTGTGCTAGAAATGTGGAAAGAAAGGACACCTGAAGAAAGACTGTAGATCTCAGAAAGGAAAAGAAGGAGACAAATAGCAAGAAAAAAATCATGAAGAAATTCTGACAGGTGATGTTTTACAAGATTCTTTGATTCTTTCTTTCTAAAATGTTACTGATTCCCGGGTGGTAGATTCAGGGGCCTCATTCCATACCAAACCAGATAAGAAATATTTTCATGACTATTCTCAAGGAGATTTTGGACAAGTTCGTTTGGGTGATGATAAACCCTGTAAAATTTTTGGAATGAGTAAGGTTCTTGTAAAACAGCAGAATGGAAACCAATGGCTATTAAAGGAGGTAAGGCATGTTCCAGATCTGAAGAAAAATTTGATTTCAACAAGGCAGTTAGGCGGTGAAGGTTGTGTGACAACTTTCAGAGATAAAACTTGGAAGGCCACCAAAGGAGCCCTGGTAATAGCAAAAGGAAAAAAAGGTTGGTACATTGTATTTATGCAATGGCATTTCTAACTCTGTTAATTCTTTCACTTCCAAAGGAGCAGATGCAACATTATGGCATCATAGGCTCGGACACATGAGTGAGAAGAGGATGAAGATTTTTTACTCGAGAAATTTTTTGCCGAGTTTGAAGAATGTTGATTTGGATTTCTGTGAGAATTGTATTTATGGAAAACAGAAGAGAGACAAATTTCTCAGAGTTGGGAAAGAAAAGAAGAGCGAAAAATTATATCTTGTGCATACATATGTATGGGGACCTGATCAGGTATCATCTCTCAGTGGCTCTCGTTATTATGTTACTTTTATTGATGATGAAACTAGAAAAACTTGGATTTATTGTATTCAGAATAAATCTGATGTATTTGATACTTTCAAGAAATGAAAAGCTTTGGTTGAGATTGAGACAAGAAATAAGTTGAAGTGTCTCAGATTAGACAATGGAGGTGAATATTGTAGCAAAGAGTTTGATAGGTATTGTTCAGAGCATGGAATTCGTAGAGAGAAGACAGTTCTAGGAACACCACAAGAGAATGGTGTGTCAGAAAGGATGAACAGAACAATCATGGAGCGTGCAAGGTGCATGAGATTGCATGTAGGATTGCCTTTACAATTTTTGGCAGATGTTGTAGATATTTTTATTTATCTAATAAACAAAGGGCCTTCAAGTTCCTTGCATGATGGTATTCCAGAGGAAGCATGGACAGGTAAAAAGGTAAACTACTCTTTTTTAAAGCCTTTTGGGTGTGAGGCCTTTGTCCATATTAATAAAGAAAACATAACAAAGCTTGAGGTAAAATCAAAAAAATGTACCTTTATTGGATATGGTGTTAATGATTTTGGTTATCGCTTATATTATTATGAAACTCAAAAAATCATTAGGAGAAGAGATGTAATATTCAATGAAAAGGTCTTGTATAGGAATCAGTTGCAGGAAAAGAAACAGGAAAAAGAAAACAAAAGAGTACACAGTTCTTGATGAGATCACAGAAAAAGTAAAGGTGCCTGAAAATAATAATAATCAACAGCCACAACAATAGCAACCACCACAACAGCAATAGGCACCTCAAACACCTGAAAGTGGTGTTAGAAGATCTACCAAGATAAGTAGACCCCCTGAACGATACTCTCCTTCATTATATTATTTATTGTTTACTGATTCTGGTGAACCTGAATGTTATGAAGAAGCAATGTAGGTTGAAATGAGGAAGAAGTGGGAGCTAGCCATGAAATAAGAGATGGAGTCCTTAATGCATAGCCAGACTTGGGACTTAGTCAGGTTGCCTGCATGTAAAACTACATTTCAGAATAAATGGGTTTATAAGCTGAATGAAGAAAATAGAGGAAAACAAAGGTAAAAAAATAGAATTGTGGTGAAGGGGTTTGCACAAAAGAAAGGTATTGATTTTGATGAAATATTTTCTCCTGTTGTTAATATGACTTCAATCAGAACTATTTTAATTCTTGTAGCAGCGGCAGATTTACATCTTGAACAGTTAGATGTAAAGACAACATTTCCCCATGGAGATTTGGAGGAAGAGATCTATATGGAGAAACCAGAAGGATATGAGGTCAAAGGGAAATAAAAATTAGTGTGCAGGTTAAAGAAGAGCTTGTATGGCTTAAAACAGGCTCCAAGGCAGTGGTATCTAAAATTTGACAGGTTTATGTCTGAACAAGGTTATACTAGATGTCACCTTGATCATTGTTTTTATATGAAAAAGAAAAATGATGGAAACTATATTATATTGTTATTGTATGTAGATGACATGCTTGTTGCAGGCTCTAACATGCAGGAAATAAATGTGCTCAAAAGAAAATTGGCAAATTCCTTTGCAATGAAGGATTTGGGAGCTGCAAAATAAATCCTTGGTATGAGAATAACTAGGGACAGGAAAAATCACAACTTAACACTGTCTCAGAATGAGTACATACAAAAGGTGTTGAAAAGTTTTAATATGCAGAATCCAAAACCAGTTAGTACACATTTTGCTAGCCATTTCAAACTTAGTAAGGAGATGTGCCCCAAGACCCAAGAAGAAATGGACTATATGTCTATAGTTCCATATGCATCAGCAGTTCGAAGCTTAATGTATGCAATGATCTGCACAAGGCCTGATATTGCACATGCAATGGGAGTTGTAAGCAGGTACATGAAAAATCTAGGAAAAGAACATTGGATGGCAGTGAAATGGATTATCAGATATTTGAGAGGTACCACAAATCAAGCATTATGCTTTGGTGGTTCAAACATTTCTCTACAAGGATATGTTGATGTAGATATGGCAGGTGACAGAGATAACTGGAGGAGCACTACAGGATATGTATTTACTGTAGGTGGAATAGTTGTCAGTTGGGTTTCAAAAATTCAAAGTGTTGTTGCACTTTCAACAACAAAAGCAGAGTATGTTGCTGCTACAGAGGCTAGTAAAGAAATTATTTGATTACAAAGGTTTATGGATGAATTGGGTAAGAAGCATGATATGGGCACGTTATACAGTGATAGCCAAAGTGCCATTCATCTTGCAAAGAACTCAACATTTCATTCTAGGACTAAACACATATAGCTCAAGTACCATTTCATACGGTCAGTATTGGAAGATGGACAGTTGAAGCTGGAAAAGATACACACTAACCAGAATCCTGTAGATATGCTAACAAAAGTTGTAACCAGGGAGAAACTGAGAATATGCTCAGTTTCAATTGGTCTTCAAGTATGATGATGAAGATGAGAAATAGTTAGGTCCAAAGTGGAGTCATTGTCTAGAAAATGAAGCAGCGGTGGAGTTGCTACAATCAGTCTCCAAGTGGGAGATTGTTGGGTGTGGAGCCTGATTATCTTGTTTATTTTGTATCACAACGTTGGACCCCTGTACCTTAATGGGGCAGTAACGCCACCCATAATTAAAAGCTGCCTAGGGGGTCCAGGGGGGGTGGCTCTGACTTTATGGATCCCCCCTTCTGGTGGGGGGTTTCTAGTGCAGCGCCCCCGAAGCTAAAAACAGATGTAAATTTGCCTTGTAAAATTATAGTAATTTCTAATCAATATGGGTAGTTCATTAGGCGGATGATCTGACGGTATAATTTATGCTTAGTTTAGGGCTTGTTTCCCTAGAAGGAAACCCCTCGCTTGTATGAGGCCATTTTATTGCGGCTGTGTATTGTATGTGTATTCTCAGAGCGAGAAACAGATAGGGAGACTATGAGAGAGAACAGAGGATATTACAACAGATCTACTAGAGGTTGTGTCTCTTAATTTTGATGGATAATAGAAAGGAAGGACTGGTTGTTCGAGGTGGACGTAGCCCAAACTGGGTTAACCACATATATCTGTGTCTCTCTGGTTTTATGTGTTTTTTGTGCTTGTGTTTTCTGCATATTTTATGTGTTGCATTGCTCTGTAATATATAATTTTCTAACAAAAAGAAGATTATTTGCACAGTTACAAGACATGCCATATAACCCTCGATGATGGAGAGCTTGACCTTCACATTTTTGTTTGACAGTTTAGATTTCCTGATGGGGGAGATGGTGAAGGGGGTTTATTAGCATATATGGCAGTAGTAATGAACCCTGATTTTGAAGGAAAGAATGGGAAGAAGGCTCCTTTTGGAGGACCGACGACTTTGGTACATTGAAAAAGGAAACCAAATATGTATTAGCCAATTTCTCCATAATTCCATTTCTCTATCAAGATTTATTTGTCGAATACTCATAATGTAACTTAACCTGACATGGTGCTAGGTTTATGTAACCAAGCGCACGCAGTGGACCAGAGACAGGATAAAAACCCCTACATTGTCACCATTTTAGAGCTCGAAGGTGTGAACGTGGATTGGATACAAGATCAAAAACCCTACAACATCACAATCTCGGAGCTCGAAGGCGTGACTTGAAATAATGAGAGGGTTTTCAAGCTTAGCATTGTGGGATTTGGCCTCGATAGAACAATCTTGCCTTTCATTTTCAACTGCACCAATTTAGACTCCCTCAACTTGTTGGAAAACTGTTTGATTGGCAGGATACCAATGAAGCTCCAATATATGGTCAATGCAATCTAATTCCCTTGTCGTGAATCCTATGCACTTATCTAAATTTCAAAGATATCCATGATAATAGGATCACGAGAAAAGGTGGCGGACTTTGGACATTCAAAGACTGGATCCAAAGGTATTTTTGGCCCTTGGGTACCTTTATCTTGAATAATTTAGAAGGCAGCAACTGATAGATAAATATGATGTGTATTCTTTTGGAGTAGTGTTACTAGAGTTCCTATGTGCAAGGGAAAATCTTATTCTTATTTTTCCCAGAGAAAAATTCAATATAGAAGAGTGGAAAATGCACTGGCAGAAAAAGGGAAATCTTGAAAAAATCATTGACCCTCACCTTGTTGGGACCATCAACTCTTGTTCTCTAAAAATGTTTAGGGAGACTACCTAAAAGTTATTGGAAGAGATGGGCTTCGGCAGGCCTTCCATGGGGGATGTTCTATGGAACCTGGAATATGCATTTCAACTCCAGGAGATATCCATGCAAAATGATATAGATTAGAATAGTACAAATAATATTGCAGATGTTCCTTTGTGCTACCTAGATCCTAAGCCTTTTGGTCCAAGTTCAATATGACTTCAAGTCTTCTACGAAATTTCTCAATTTATAGATTTCATTAATGAGCATGTGGCATTTTGGAGTTCTCAACATCCCACAGAGGTATAGTTGTGAGAATTTACCTATTGTTTGGAACATGTTCTCCTTCAGTGGATATGACACATAGTGGATCAATATTTGGTGCAAGATTTCCTTACCTCAAGATGTTTGCACAAGATTCAGGGCAAAGTGAACACACAAAAATAGTGGCTTTGGTTTGGGAGGAGAGCTACAAGTATGTAGAAGAGATTGAGGGTGCATAAATTATGTTTCTTTTCACTGCTGAGAGCCTGAGACTTTTTATACTAGTGTTATTGGATGAGGTGTTGGTGGAAGTCATGATGATTTAGAAGATGCAACCACAAGCGTTGTGTTCTCACAATTGGTGAATCCTCGTAGGAGGAGATCACAAAACAAGACTCCTTTGCCATGTTTCAAATTTACTAAATTATCACATGTAGGGAGAACATTGGTGAATGTGAAATGGTTAGGTTCAGTGCATGTTTTTTGCATATCACATTAAAAATCTAGTGCCTCCTCGTAAAATCCTCTCCTCGTATAATCGACCACCATTACAAACGATTACACCACACTTCATTTAGAAATTTAGTTAGGTAGGTAGGGTGCCCCTATCTCCCATCTCCCTATAGAGTAATTTGGTCACATATTATTTCTTCTATGATACTGGTTCCTCTCTCTTAAGTCCTATCTGTCGTCCTTCTTCTCTCTCTCTTTCTCTCCTACCTCCCTCTCTCTTCCCCAATATCAGGTGGAGCAAGAGTATAAGAGCCATATTTCTCATGAATGTGGGACACTCGAACATAAGATTTTTTGTAGCAGTTTTTATACCTTAAGAGACAATCCCTTAGCTGTGATCATGAATCAGTGCTTAAGAAATTTATATGATTATGTTACAAAAATATTTGTCTCTGTTTAATCACCTTCAAGTATTTACAATTAAACCTTTAGATATCAAACGCAATGAATGTCTCACAATGCTATTATTTTCTAATGTTGAACGAAATGACCAGAAGAAAATGAAAGAAGAAAGTCTGAACTGATATGATGTCACACAAAATATATCATCCCAAACTTCTAAGGAATTTTTGAAATAAGTAGTTAAAACAAAGGAGTGCCAATTAAGGATTTTAACTCTTGATTACATAGGTAAAAAGAGACATGCGACTCATTAATTTGTCTTATTCAAAGAAATAAAACACATAATGTGAACTAAGATACATATTAACATAAACAGATGCCGGAAACTTTCTTACTCATTCGTTATTCATTGAAATCTCTTAGTACAAAATAGTAATCTGAAGGTCCAAAACTCATAGCCTTCCTTCCTCTTGAAAATTACATTAAATACAATAAAACAAATAGTTTGGAACTATTGTAACCAGTTCCAACTACCACAACTACTTAGGACTTTAGAGGTTGTCTATTACATGCCTTGAAAATGTCTTATTACAATTACATTGTCTTTGAAAAAGTAATATATTGTAAAAAAATACATCCTAATCTATAGGAATTGTTGATGATGTTGTTGCATGTCCTTGGTCAGCTGATTTGTCTTTCTTTGTTGCTGAAAACCCTTTTGGAAATTCTATTGTCCAAGCTCTGCATTTTTTCCATATCTCTATCTTTGTTATGGGTGAATGTGTTAGATTATGATACTCCAATCTGAATGCAGTAATTTGATTATAAGATGGTCCTTCTGTGAAAAGAGATTTTACCAACCACAGTAGCTGGAAATGTTTCTATAGAAAATTAACCATTGTTTCCCCTTTAAGCACCTGAGTTTTTTCATGTCTATTGTTAACTTTGCTTTTTGCCATAACTAGAGAATTCTCATAAGAATCCCATGGCAAAATATTTCCTTCATCTCCCCAACATGATGGAAGACCTATTCTTGTTAATTTGTCAAATAAATTATCAAATTGACTTACTGCCTCTTTAATTTCCATCAATTTCTTTTTTGTAGCTTTCTTGTGATCATTTCTGGAAATCATCTTATTGATCTCCACTGCATATAAGGTCATGTCTTTAATATAATTCTATTCTAATTCCTTATCTGTTTTATAATTAATAAAATCAATGAACCTTCTAGCCCAGATAGCTCTGTTAATTGCCTTCTACTTATCTGTCATGATTGGTTCTTCACATTCTCTGATAAGACTTTTTTCCTCTGCAACTATCTTCAAACAGCGCCAAATTGATTTCATTTCTGAAATGATATCATTCCAAATGATATCTTTGGCTTGTATCAATGAAATGTTTCCTTTCAGTCTTTCTTTGAGATTTTTAATCTCAACATTAGCATTATGAATATCTGTTTTATACTTGTCAACTTCATTCTCTATGATATGAATAAGCTTTGTTGCAGTCTCCAGATCTGCTTGAGCCTTTTTCCAATATCTTTCAGCCATCTACAACTCAATATTCAATTGAGAAATCTGTGCTTGTGGATCTTCATTACCTATAGGAAAAACAAAAGTACAACTATGGTTATCAATATGATTTTGCAGTGATATTGAATTTTTCTTTATTTTGGCAATTTCTTCATATTTTTGCATTAGTTGCTATAAAAGCTTTTCCTTCTCATTCTCCACCTCTGCAACTTCTGCAACCATAGAATGTTCTCCTAAAGGTAATTTTAGCTTCTTCCTCAATGTGGATATTTCTATTTCAGCACTCTGCATAAATTTATGTACAACAGTCTTGTCACTAGGGTCCACTCCAATCTTTACAATGATTTTCTTTAACTCATCATTCTGAACTGTTAAAGCTCTTGCATTAGCTTTCTTGAACTTCAATTGTTTTAGTACCTTTCCCAACATGCTTTCTTCCTTCATTTCCATTGCATTGGTCTTGGTCAATTCATTCACAATTAACTGATGAGTTTTCATATGCAAATTCATTTTATCCATCAGGGGAATCTTCTTCACATCTACAGTCACATTTACAGTATTGAAATTCTTAGAAGAACCTATTGACATGTTTGTGGGATGAGACAGGGAAATTCTGAATTGATATTTTTCAAGATCCATGACAGTCAAAAGTCTTGTTCGATCCAGAGCAACCTGATACTCAGCTTGGGCTTCCATGTTGGCCTTCATCTTTTGATTCCTTTCTTCAATCTGTGTCAACATATGTTTGATCAGAGGCACTTGCTCATGAGAGATTTCATGACTCCTAGGTGAAGAAGGAACATTTTTTTCTTCTCCTAGATGTAAATAAAAACCAGGTGGGTTAAATTTAAATTCTTCAGTAAACTTTGTTCTCTTTTCAGCTCCCTGCTCCTCATCATCTAAGTCAATCACTGACTCTTTGCTTCTTTTGTTTGATTTTTCTGATAAGATAGGGGTTTCAATGTTTGAACCTGCTAAACTTATCACACCTCTATTTTCTATCTTTTCCAAATCTGGACTGCTTTCATGAATGAAATCTGAATACCCATTCTCAATTCTTTTATTTGAAATTACACTGTGAGGGTCATAAGCCCAACTTTCCCCTAACAGCATATGCATCTCATCTAACATTTTAGTAACCTCCTCAAATGCCTGTCTCGTATTGACTACGAAAGGGCCTACAGTCATGGGTAATTTGTACATATGCCCATTTTTCATGGGCACAAAGTGAACCTGATCAACATTTAGGCTATGTTGAATAAATTCCAAGGAAAATAATCTCATAGGAACAAACATTGGAAGTCTGTAAGGCTCAATACTTGCTCCATATAGCCTAATTTCAGAGTAATCCTAAAAAACAAACCAATCTCCAAATTTGCAAGTTACTCCTAGATGTAAATATTCCTGAGCTTTAGGTAAAAAACAAGAAGGAAATCTATTCAAGATTTTGTATGCAACTGACATTAAATAACTAGCAAAATCAAACAACCCAGCTTCATTTTGCTCTCTTCTTACTACATCTGTCCAGAACACTATTGATTGCCTTTTCTTATTTATATCCATCATATTCAGACCTAAATGCATGAACTCTTCCACATTTTGATATAAGAACAAGTATACAATTAATGAAGGAAATTTAAAAGAACCTGTTAATGAAAGGGTCATTAGCTGGGAATTAACTGCCTCCTGCCAATATGATGGAATATCCTACACTGTTCCTGATTTCATCATCATGGAAAACATCCCCAAGACTGATGTATCCACTGCATTTTCATCATATTTGCCCAGAATTTTCGCAATGCTTCTTAATACTGGTCAAATTTCTGCATCAAAAATCTCCATAGAAAATTATTTGCTCTCTAGTTGAAATTGCTTCATGTTTGGCTTCAAGAAGTATATGAACTAATTAAACTCTTCACCTGCAATATTATCATAATAGGTTACCAGGGAATCATTGGAGAACTGAACAGGTGACTCTGACTCGGGATAGAAAAGGGCTTGACAGATTAGCTGGGTAGACACTTGCAAAACATTCTCTCCCTAACAATTCATAACAAAGCATTTCCCAAGGTACATGACTGACACCAAACAATAGATAAATTCGGGAAAAAGATGGGTTTCAGGGATACATGCAGAAAGTACTCCAGACTTGACCATGGCAGTAAAAACAGAAGATGCTTTGTCATTTAGGATGACTTGCTGATAAAATGGAAGATGAATTATAGAACGAAGAGTATCTTGAATATCCCCCTCAGTGTCCATGAGAGGGATATGACTAGCTAAACCCGAAAAAGATGAACGCTTAGCCATGACTGAAAATTAATGTAAAGAATAAATCATAGGGTGGTCAATTCTACTAGGTTGAAAAGAAACTTAAAACAGGATGCAGTGCAAACTAATCAGAAAAGATTTTGAAAAAACAATGTTAATTTTGTTTAAATAAGTGGCGCGGCTTCAAAATTTAATGCTGACATGACGTGCCAACAAGCCGTTGATCCGACGTGGAAGATAGCTATGAACAACTCAGCACCCTACGTCACTGTGGGGGCTCTCGAGGTGCGGGGGGGAAATTTGGTTGGTGCTCCCACAATGAGTCTCCACCGTTCATATATGTTGTCCTTGCAGTCAATCAAGTCAACTGCGGAGGCACTCTTTTAATTAACTTGTGCGCTGATTGTGCCCACGGGTTGGGCCTTTTGTTGAAAATTGAAACTATCGACACTTTCCACCCAACAAAATGATTGATATTTAAACATAAATTTGGAACCCACTTTCATAAAGTTTAAAGTGTTTAAACTTTTAACTTTAATACATCAACATAAATGTTTTTTATTTTGAAGTATAAAAATTTTAATACTTTAACATTTTTACAACAATTTAATTTTTTTTATATTTTCAAGAATTGAAAATAAAAAGGATATGTGAATGATCCACAGCATCTGGCTCCACCTGGGGATAGTGTTTTTACCACGAAACACTAAGAACCTACAAATCAATGCCTTCACCTCGGGCATGGAGTCAAAAATTGCTTGATGAGAAATATACAATGAGTGAAAATCGAATATATAAAACGATGAACTTGTTGCTTTAGTGTTGGAAATAGTGTTTCTAATACTGCCCATTCACATGAAGCTCTATTGCTTCTCCATCAAGATTTTCCGATATAAAAGTGTTATTTGATCTAACTTCAGTGATTTTGTAAGGTCCATACCATAAAGGATCAAACTTGCCATGTTTCCCTTTCTCTTCTCTTCTGGTATCCCATCTTAATACCAAATATCCAGTTTGAAACATGATCTCCTTTGCCTTCCTGTCAAAAATAGACTTCATTTTTTCTTGATATGTGACCAAATTGTCTCTGACTTTATTTCTACTTTCACTCAATTCTATTACATTATGCAATATTCTTATCAATGCATTAGGCTCCTCTTGAGCTTCTTGAAGAAAAGAAATAACTAGTATTGCTAGCTGAGTGGGAAACAAAGCCTCAGTGCCATATACTAATTCATATGGTGACTTACCAGTGGATCTTCTAGTAGTCATTCTCACTGCCCAGAGAGCAAAAATCAGTTTTGAGTCCCAATTTTTCTAGTTTTCATTGATTGTTTTCTTCAAGATCTTCACCAATGTCTTGTTAGATGATTCTGCTAATCCATTTCCTTGTGGGTGATATGCTGTGGAATGAGACAATATCACATTATAAGTTTGACAAAAATTTATGAATCTGACTGAGTTGAATACTTGAGCTTTGTCTGTAACAATCTTCATTGGACATCCAAACCTGCTGAAAATATTCTCTTCTAAAAATTTCATTACTACCAAATCATTTGCCTTTCTGGTAGGAATTGCCTCTACCCATTTTGTAAAATAATTCGTGGCAGTTAGAATCCACTTAAACTAACCACTTGATGGTGGATTAATTTCCCCAATGAAATCTAATCCCCATTTTTTGAATGGTTCTTCAATGAAAATAGGAAGAAGAGGTAAAGGAGCTAACCTTTTATTTTATGCAAACAATTGGCATTTCAGACAGCTTCTAACAACTCTGTATACATCACCAAATAAAGAAGGCCAATAGAAACCTGATTTAAGAATCTTATGAGTAGTTACTCTCCAGCTATAATGACCTACACACAAGCATTCATGGTATTCTGTGATAACTTCCATTATTTCTTCTTCTGTCAAACATAACAACAGGACACCAGTAGGATCTTTCCAATACAGTTTTGCATCAATTATAACATAAGGTTGAGCTTTAAGTTTTAGAGCTCTGTACTTAGCTCTATTGATTGAGGAAGGACAAGAAAGGAAACACAAATAGTGGATAATGTCTTTATACCAGTTTAAGCAAAGAAATTTGTATTTGATTGCTGACTTTGACTTAACCTGATCATTTTCCTCAGCCACTTCATTTAGAGGTGTAAGCAAGTTAATTCCCAAAGCTTGGAAATTAGATTATGTCAGCAATTTAGCTAGTCCCTTTCCTTTGACTAACTTAGTAGGTTTAATGTCTAAATCATATTCTTAGACTTTCGTAATCCATTTACCTCTTTTCCCCTCCACATCACTCTATACTAGTACATCTTTCACATCGGAATTAGGCACATATGCTACTATTTGAGAATGAAGTACATAAGTCCTGAAAGATTTTAATGATTTAACTAAAGCATATACCTGCTTCTGTAGAATATTATATTTAAGCTCTGAATATCTGAGGACTTTACTGAAAAAGGCTCCAGGTTGCTCACTTCCTTCTTCATTTTTCTATAATAACACAGTAGCAATAGTAGATGATGATGAAAATGAGAATATTTGGAAAGGCTTCAAGTAATCTGGACTGATCAAAATTGGAGCTTCTTGGAGAGCTTCCTTAATTCTGCCAAAGGATTCTCTTTCATCCTTGTCCCATTTCACTTCAGCATTATTTTTCAACATATCTGTTATTTTCCTGACAATCTCTACATAATTTGGAACAAATCTTCTCAGAAAAATAATTTTCCCTAGAAACCTTTGGATATCCTTTTTACTTCTAGGCAGTGGAATTGTTTGTATAGACTCAACCCTTGCTGGATCAATTTTCACGCCTTGATTTGAAACTATATGACCCAGCAACTTTCCTTCCTCTAGAGCAAACAAGGATTTCTTAGGATTTAATGATAACCCAAATTTTCTACACTTTAAGAAAGCTTTCTGCAGGTGCTCTAAGTGTTCATCATTAGAACCTGAAAAAATAGTAGCATCATCAAGATAAATGACTACAAATTTTTCACCCACAAAAGAAATATCCATTGCCCTTTGGAAAGTAGCTCCTGCATTCATGAGGCCGAATGGCATCTTGGCATACATGAAAGTTCCCCAAGGTGTGGTGAAAGCAGTGTTCTTCTAATCTTCCTTCTCCACAGCTACCTAATTATATCAAGAAAAACCATCAACCATGGACAACTTGTAAGCTCCAATCACTTTCTACAAAACAAAATCCATCTTCGGCAAAGGATAATTATCTTTCAGAGAAGCTCTGTTCAAATTTTTGAAATCCACACATAATCTTATCTCTCCATTTTTCTTCCTAATTGGTACCAAATTGGAAACCCAGTCTGAATATTTGAGTGGGACTATGATTTTTTCTTGCAAGATTTTCTTTACTTCTTTTTCAATTGGGGCAAGTAATAGTGGGTTAATTTTTCTAAGCTTCTGTCTGTGTGGTTTAACTCCCTCTTTCAGTGGTATTTTGTGTTGAATAATATCTAGATCATAAGTCTTTAAATCTTCATATGACCATGCAAACACATCCATGAATTTTTTGAAAAGATCTACATACCTTTCTTTATATTCCTTGGGAACTCCTTTAAACAACTTGACTCTTTTAGGCTCATGCTGAGTTCCTAAATTACATTCCTCCATTTCTCCATCTTGAGATACCTTTTTCTGATTCTCTGCACATCATTAGCATTGAACAATCTCTCAAGATGCATCAAAACTCTGGGAGAAATATTATCTTTCAATTGAATTATCTTATGATCCCCAATTGTTTGCTTCAGGTTTCTAGACATATCACTTTGATCACTTTTGTCAACATCTAAATCAATTTGATTATCTTCAAAATTTTCAATCATTGTTAAAAATTGATTAATATGGTCATCATCCTCAAAAACCTGCCAATGCTTTACATTATCAAGGATTGAAGGCCTGTGTCTCAACTCAATTTCATATCTCAACCTTGGATTAATTGGTGGCTTAAATGTACTAGCTGCAACTGCCAATGAATCTGCCATTCTATTCTCTTCTCTTGGAATAAATTAAAGATTAAAGGCTTCAAAATAATTTTCAACTAGATCCCATGCCTCATTTCTATAGGACCTCAATCTGGGATTCTTAGTTTGACATCCATTCTTAATCTATCTGATTATTAATTCAGAATCACCAAAAACAGAAATAAACTAAATTCCCATTTGTTTGGCTGTTTGCAGACTTAAAATCAATGCTTTGTACTCAGCCACATTATTAGTAGATTCAAATTCCAATTTAAAGGAAAAAGGTGAAAGGTTACCTTTAGGAGAAATAAATATGAATCCAGCTCCAATGCCCTCTTTAGAAAAGGCAACATCAAAATAACACTTCCAAATTTTATTTGAATGCAGCTCCTTGTGTATATTTCCTGAAGAAAGTTTCTCTTTTGAATCTTCAGCAAATTCTGCATCTGCATACAGCATGAAACAAGAAAGATCTTCTTTCTCTTGGCCATAAATGGGTGAATTACCTGCATCTTTCTTGGTTGTAGTTTTCAGAAATGTGGTTTCTCTATATAACCTCCTTTCCCCCCCATTAAAAACAGGAATGATGGCATATGTAAAATCCAATTTCAAGACACCCCCAAGATTTTTTCCCTAGGATATATACAACAACGTAACATACCAAATATGGTCGGAATATCTGCTACTACAACATCCATCATAATACTCTTGGCTGGAATTTGAGCTAAGGAAACAACCATGTCTTTGATAGGACCTACACACTTCACTTCACCCTTTTCGAATCAAATGAATAAAGGTCTCTATATGACTTAGTGATTTTTAACTTTAGCTCATTCATCACAGACAGTGGCATAAGATTATGTGATGCACCAGAATCTAGCATAAAATTATGTAAAATGAAATCATGTAATAGAAATGATATATAAAAAGGTGTAACAAAGGAATCCACCTCTTCTACATGAGGCCCAAAAGTAACCACTGGCTTCTCTTCTTGCAAATTCATAATATCACCCACCTCATCAGACTGAGATAGATTAATAAATTCTGCAATTTCTTTCTTATAACCAGGTGTTTTAGCCAACTCAAGAAGAGGTACTTGGATTTTAACTTTTTCTAGCTCTTTCAACAAACTGAAAGTTTGATTTTTTTTTGTCAAATTTTTAGGTTCTTCTTGATTTTTGTTTATATTTGCATGTTGCTCAGGAACAGTAACAATCTTCTCCAAAATATTATAGTCATTAGATTTGACTTGGGAAGCCTTAGTTTGCTGCTTCTCCTTTTCTTCTACTGGATTCATGGGCTGCTTTCCCTTGTCTGGTTGTTTTATTGAATTTTTCTGTTATGGAGTCGCCATTGGAGAGGGAACTGAATCTGATTCTGTTTCTTCATCATCCTGAATTCTCAACCTCTCTTTAGATCTCAATTCATACGTTTTATGTAATTCAGCTTGCATAAAATCAGTAAATTGTTTACAATAGTCATCCATCTCTTCCTAATCAAATGAAATATCAGCTTCTTTGCATTCTTCTTCACATTCTTCTTCTGCACTATCTTCCATGTATATGGTAGAAATTTTCTCTTCATCTCCTTTCTGATCATCATCAACAGACTGGGAAGGAGTTGCTTCTATATATAAGGGTGCTTAAACTTGATCCTGATCTCTTCTTTCCCTCTGAAGAATATGCAGGGGTTGCTTTCTAAATTGGGGATTAAAAACTCCTCTGTTTTATTGTGTAGGTTTCTTGTTATCCAATTCCAACTTTACTAATTTGTTTGATAGATTTTTAATGACCTTGGTCATGTCATCAATCCTTTGATATTGTATTGACTCTTCTTTAGCTTTTCCTTTATCTTGAACTGCCTTTTTGTCTTGGGCCTTCCCAGTAGCAGTCATATTTGCTTCAATTTCTAAGGCATTGGTTTGGATTTGTTCAAGAGTAGGGAACCTTCTTTCCCTCAAAGTAAAACTAAAATCTGATAAAAATGCCCCAGAAAAAACAACTCTTGCTCCAATAGGAGGAGGTTTCATTTCTACAGGAAAACTATTGTACAATTTATTGAATCTTTTAATGAAATCACTCATATTTTCATCTGGTTTTTTCTTAATGGCATTAAACTCTATCAAAGAATAACCATGGTCTCTCTTTTCACCCCATATTTGGATGAATTGTCTTTCTAACTCATCCCAATCATTAATTGAGCCATTTGGTAATCCTTTAAACCATTTTCTTGCCTCTCCATTTAGATACTACACAAAAAGTCTCATTACCACATCAAGGTGTTCTACATTGAAATTTTTGGCAAAGGTGCAAAACAAAGGCAAGTGTTATTCTGCAGTTATTTCATCTTCACCATTAAATCTAGGAAGCAACTTAAGATATTCTTGAGGCAATGCATTCATTGGTTGAGAAATATTTAGTGGTGCATATCTATTCATCAAGAAAGCAGGGGATGCCATGTTTATGCCTTGATTGATTGCTCCTTGAGTAGTGTGAATTTGTATACCAGTTTTAGGTATGGATGAATGGGGTGAAACAATTGATAAAGGAAGGGGTTGATAAACTAAAGCAGAAGAACTGGCAACTATATTAGGTTGAGTTTCTGTAAATGACAAAGATACATATTCTAAAGACTGCTCTTCTAACCTTGGTTCTTGGAAATGAATGAATGAAGACAAGGATTCTTGTTCCGAGAAAGTGAGTTTCTGAGAAATATCCTTAGATGAAAGAGTATATGAACTGATGTTAGGTGCAGTTAGTGTGGCATCAGGTGTAGAAAGGGTTTTTTGGTTTCTTTCTCTTTTAAGAAACCAAGTTTTCTAGATTCGAAAGTGTAGGAACCTTCTGCTAAGAGGTATCATACCTCGTATGTGGCTTCTTATAAGCTAGAATTAGAAAACAAAACAGAGCTCTAAAATATTTCCTCCTCTCTGAACAACCAAAGAAAATAAAAATAAAACCCAGGGAAAATATTGTGTTTCTTCGATCCCCGGAAACGGCGCCAATTTATGTTGTACCTTAAGAGACAATCCCTTAGCTGTGATAAGGAATCAGTGCTTAAGAAATTTATATTATTATATCCAAAATATATGTCTTTGTTTAATAACCTTCAAGTATTTACAATTAAACCTTTAGATATCAAACACAATGAATGTCTCACAATGCTATTAATTTCTGATGTTGAATGAAATGACCAGAAGAAAATGAAAGAAGAAAGTCTGAACTGATATGTTGTCACACAGAATATATCATCCCAAAATTATGAGGAATTTGTGAAAGAAGTAGTTAAAACAGAGCACTAATTAAAGATTTTAACTCTTGATTACATAGGTAAAAAGAGACCTGCTACTCATTACTGTGTCTTATTCAAAGAAAGAAAACATAGAATGTGAACTAAGATACATATCAACATAAACCGATGCCAGAAACTTGCTTACCAATTCATTAATTATTGAAATCTCTTAGTAAAAAATAGTAATCTGAAGGTCCAAAACTTGGAACCTTCCTTCCTCTTGAAAATTACATTAAATACAATAAAACAAATAGTTTGGAACTATTGTAACCAATTCCAACTACCACAACTACTTTGGACTTTAGAGGCTGTCTATTACATGCCTTGAAAATGTCTTATTACAATTACATTGTCTTTGAAAAAGTAATATAATATAAAAATATACATCCTAATCTATAAGAATTGCTGATGATGTTGTTGAATGTCCTTGGTCAGTTGATTTATCTTTCTTTGATGCTAAAAACCCTTTTGGCAAGTCTATTGTCCAAGCTCTGCACTTTTTCCATATCTCTATCTTTGTTCTGGGCGAATGTGTTAGATTATGATACTCCAATCTGAATGTAGTAATTTGATTATAATATGGTCCTTCTCTAAAAAGAGTTTTTACCAAACATAGTAGCTCGAAATGTTTTTGCAGAAAATTAAGCATTGTTTCCCCTTTAAGCACCTGAGTTTTTTCATGTCTATTATCAAATTTACTTTTTTCCATAACTAGAGAATTCTCATAAGAATCCCATGGAAAAATATTTCCTTCATCTCCCCAACATGATGGCAGACCTATTCTTGTTAATTTTTCAAATAAATTATCAAATTGACTTACTGCCTCTTTAATTTCCATCAGTTTTGTTTATGTAGCTTTCCTCTGATCATTTCTAACAATCATCTTATTGATCTCCACTGCATATAAGGTCTTGTCTTTAATATCATTCTCTTCTAATTCCTGGTCTGTTTTAGAATTAATAAAATCAATGAACCTTCTAGCCCAAATAGCTTTGTTAATTGCCTTCTGCTTATCTATCATGATTGGTTCTTCACATTCTCTGATAAGAATTTTTTCCTCTGCAACTATCTTCAAACAGCTCCAAATTGATTTCATTTCTGAAATGATATCATTCCAAATGATATCTTTGGCTTATATCAATGAAATGTTTCCTTTTAGTCTTTCTTTGAGATTTTTAATCTCAACATTAGCATTCTGAATATCCATTTTATACTTGTCAGGTTCATTCTCTATGATGTGAATAAGCGTTGTTGCAGTCTCCAGATCTGCTTGAGCCTTTTTCTGATCTCTTTCAACCATCTGCAACTCAGTATTCAATTGAAAAATCTATGCTTGTGGATCTTCATTACCTGTAGGAAAAACAAAAGTACAACTATGGTTATCAATATGATTTTGCAGTGATATTGAAGTTTGCTTTATTTTGGCAATTTTTTCATCTTTTTGCATTAGTTGTTGTAAAAGTATTTTCTTCTCATTCTCCACCTCTGCAACTTCTGCAGCCATAGAATGTTCTCTTGTAGGTAATTTTAGCTTCTTCCTCAATGTGGATATTTCTATTTCAGCACTCTGCATAAATTATTTACAGCAGTCTTGTCACTAGGGTCCATTCCAATATTTACAATGATTTTCTTTAACTCATCATTCTGAACTGTTAAAGCTCTTTCATTAGCTTTCTCTATCTTCAATTGCTTTAATACCTTTCCCAAAATGTTTTCTGCCTTCATTTCCATTGCATTGGTCTTGGTCAAGTCATTCACAATTAACTAACCAGTTTGCATATACAAATTCATTTTATCCATCAGGGGAATCTTCTTCACGTCTACAGTAACATTTACAGTATTTAAATTCTTAGAAGAACCTATTGACATGTATGTGGGATGAGACAGGGAAATTTTGAATTGATCTTTTTCAAGATCCATGACAGTCAAAAGTCTTGTTTGATCTGGAGCAACCTGATACTCAGCTTGGGCTTCCGTGTTGGCCTTCATCTTTTGACTCCTTTCTTCAATATGTGTAAACATCTGTTTGATCAGAGGTACTTTCTCATGAGAGATTTCATGACTCCTAAGTGAAGCAGGAACATTTTTTTCTTCTCTTAGATGTAAAGAAAAAACAAGTGGGTTAAATGTAAATTCTTCAGTAAACTTTGTTCTCTTTTCAGCTCCCTGCTCCTCATCATCTAAGTCAATCACTGTCTCTTTTCTTATTCTTTTTTATTTTTCTGATATGATAGGGGTTTGAATGTTTGAACCTGCTAAACTTATCACACCTCTACTTGCTATCTTTTCCAAATCTAGCCTGCTTTCATGACTGAAATCTGAATACCCATTCTCAATTCCTCTATTTGAAATTACACTGTGAGGGTCATAAGCCCAACTTTCCCCTAACAGCATATGCATCTCATATAACATTTTAGTAAACTCCTCAAATTCCTATCTCATATTGACTATGAAAGGGCCTACAGTCATGGGTAATTTTTACATATGCCCCTTTTTCATGGGCACAAAGTGAACCTGATCAACATTTAGGCTATGTTGAATAAATTCCAAGGCAAATAGCCTCATAGGTACAGACTTTGGAGATCTCTAAGGCTCAATACTTGCTCCATATAGCCTAGTTTCAAAGTAATCCTAAAAAACAAACCAATATCCAAATTTTCAAGTTACTCCTAGATGTAAATATTCCTAAGTTTTAGGTTAAAAACAAGGAGCAGGAACTCCATTCAAGATTTTGTATGCAACTGACATGAAATAACTAGCGAAATCAAACAACCCAACTTCATTTTGCTCTCTTCTTACTACATCTGTCCAGAACAATACTGATTGCCTTTTCTTGTTTATATCCATAATATCCAGACCTAAATGCATGAACTCTTCCACATTTTGATATAAGAACAAGTAGACAATTAATGAAGGAAATTTAAAATAACCTGTTAATGAAAGGCTCATTAGCTGGGAATTAACTACCTCCTACCAATATGATGGAATATCCAGCACTGTTCCTGATTTCATCATCATGGAAAATATCCCCAAGACTGATTTATCCATTGCATTAGCATCATCTTTTCCTAGAATTTTCGCAATGCTGCTTAATACTGGTCGAATTTCTGCATCAAAAATCTCCATAGTAAATTCTTTGATGTCCAGTTGAAATTGCTTCATGGTTGGATTCAAGAAGTATATGAACTGATTAAACTCTTCACCTGCAAGATTATCATAATAGGTTACCAGGGAATTGTCGGAGAACTGAACAGGTGACTCTGACTCGGGATAGCAAAGGGCTTGACGAATTAGCTGGGTAGACACTTGCAAAAAATTCTCTACCTAACAATTCATAACAAAGCATTTCCCAGGGTACATGACCGACACCAACCAATAGATAAATTCAGTAAAAAGGTGGGTTTTTGGGATACATGCAGATTTTACTCCAGACTTGACCATGGTAGTAAAAACAGGATATGCTTTGTCATTTAGGATGACTTGCTGATAAAATGGAAGATGAATTATAGAACAAAGAGTATCTTGAATATCCCCCTCAATGTCCATGAGAGGGATATGACTAGCTGAACCCGAAAAAGATGAACACTTAGCCATGACTGAAAATTAATGTAAAGAATAACTCACAAGGTGGTCAATTCTACTAGGTTGATAGGAAACTTAAAACAGGACGCAGTTCAAACTAATCAGAAAATATTTTGAAAAAACAATTTTAATTTTGTTTAAATAGGTGGTGCGGCTTCAAAATTTAACGCTGACATGACACACCACCAAGCCGTTGATCCAACGTGGAAGACAGTTGTGAACAACTCAGTGCCCTTCGTCACTATGGGGGCTCTCGAGGTATGGGGGGAAATTTTATTGGTGCTCCCGCAATGAATCTCCACCGTTCATCTATGCTGTCCTCGCAGTCAACCGAGTCAACTGCGGAGGCACTCTTTTAATTAACTTGTGTGCTAATTGTGCCTATGGGTTGGGCCTTTTCTTGAAAATTAAAACTATCGACACTTTCCGCCCAACAAAATGATCGATATTTAAACATAAATGCGGAACCCACTTTCATAAAGTTTAAAGTTTTTAAAATTTTAACTTTAATACATCAACAGAAATGTTTTTTTATGTTAAAGTATAAGAATTTTAATACTTTAACATTTTTACAACAATTTAAATTTTTTTTATATTTTCAAGAATTGAAAATAAAAAGGATATGTGAATGATCCACAACAGCAGTCATGAGGTGCACTGTGGTTATTGAGACTTCATCACATGGCCATTCTCTGGACTTAAACTGTGCGACAACATTGTGGCTGAGTTTGAAACTCGAGACTGAACATACATTTGGTTTAATTGCAATAGACAATTTCATCAATAAATGTAAAGCAATGGCTAACAAATACTAGAAATTAATAAATAGAGAAGACATGGCAATAAACAACAATACCTACAAAATTGTTACATTGAAACACAAATAATAAGCAACTATTGTGCACAAACAGAGACCAATGAAACTATCATCTTAACCCCTAACCCATTAAACACTAATTCCCAACCCTAACCCATTTAACCCCTAAACCTCTAAACCCCTAACCCATTTAACACCTAAAACCTAAACCTCTAAACCCTTAACCGCTAAACCCTTAACCACTAACCCATTTAACCCCCTAAACCCCTAAAACCCTAACCCATTTAACCCCATAAACCCTAAACCTCTAAACCCTTAACCCCTAACCCCTTAAACCCTAATTCTTGACCCCTAACCCATTTAACCCCCTAAACCCTTAAAAACTTAACCCATTTAACCCCCTAAACATCTAAATCCCTAACCCATTTAACCCCTAAAACCTAAACCTCTAAACACTTAACCCCTAAACCCTTAACTACTAACCCATTTAATCCCCTAAACCCCTAAAACCCTAAGCCATTTAACCCCATAAACCCTAAACCTCTAATCCCTTAACCTCTAACCCCTTAAACACTAATTCTCGACCCCTAACCCATTTAACCCCCCAAACCCTTAAAACCTTAACCCATTTAACACCAAAACCCTAACCCCATTAATCCCTAACCCTTAACCCCTAAAATCCTTAACTGCTAAATCCCCTAACTCCCTAAACATCTAAACCCCTAACCCATTTAACCCCCTAAACCCTAAACCTCTAACCCTTTAACCCCTAACCTCTTAAACCCTAATTCCAAACCCTTAACCCATTTAACCCCCTATACCCCTAAACCCCTAACCCATTTAACCCCCTAAACCGTAAACCTCTAAACCCCTAACCCATTTAACACCTAAACCTCTAAACCTTTAACCCTTAACCCCTAACCCATTTAACCCCCTAAACCCCTAAAACGCTAACCCATTTAACCCCCTAAACCCTAAAACTCTAAACCCTTAACCCATAAACCCTAATTCATGATCCCTAACCCATTTAACCCCGTACTCTAACCCCATTAACCCCTAACCCCTAACCCCTAAAATCCTTAACTGCTAAATCCCCTAACCCCTAAACCTCTAAACCCCTAACCCTTTTAACCCCCTAAACCCTAAACCTATAACCCCTTAACCCCTTAACCCCCAACCCCTAACCCCTAAAATCCTTAACTGCTAAATCCCCTAGCCCCCTAAACCTCTAAACCCCTAACCCATTTAACTCCCTAAACCATAAACCTATAACCCTTAACCCCTAACCCCTTAAACCCTAATTCCCAACCCCTAACCCATTTAACCCCCTAAACCCCGAAAACCCTAACCCATTTAACCCTCTAAACCCTAACCCTATTAACCCCTAACAACCCCTAACCCATAAAATCCTTAACTGCTAAATCCCCTAACCCCCTAAACCCTAAACGTCTAACCCCTTAACCCTTAATTCCCAACCCCTAACCCATTTAACCCCCTATACCACTAAACCCCTAACCCATTTAACCCCCTAAACCGTAAACCTCTAAACCCTTAACCCTTAAACCCTCAAACCCTAATTCCCAACCCCTAACCCATTTAACCCCCTAAACCCCTAAAACCCTAACCCATTTAACCCCCTAAACCATAAAACTCTAAACCCTTAAACCCCTAAACCACTAACACCTAAACCCTTAACCCCATAACCCCTAAACCCCTAAATTGTTAACGCTTAACCCATAACCCATTAACCCCTAAAATCCTTAGCTGCTAGATCCCCTAACCCCTAAGCCCCTAATCCCTAATCCCTTAACCACTAACTCATTATTCACCTAACCCCTAACTGCGCCTAAATCCCATAACCCCTAAGCCCCTAATCCCTAATCCCTTAACCACTAACTCATTATTCCCCTAACCCCTAAATGTGCCTAAATCCCCTAACCCATAACCTCACAATCCCTAACCCCTTAACCACTAACTCATTATTCCCCTAACCCCAATCCCTAATCCCTTAACCACTAACTCATTATTCCTCTAACCCCTAAATGCACCTAAATCCCTAACCCCTAAGCCCCCAATCCCTAACCCCTTAACCACTAACTCATTATTCCCCTAACCCCTAAACCCTAAACCTCTAACCCTAAGCCCCTAATACTTAATCCCTTAACCACTAATGTATTATTCCCCTAACCCCTAAGCCCCTAATACTTAATCCCTTAACCACTAACTTATTATTCCCCTAACCCTTCTAACAATCCGTAAAACCCATTGGGATTAGCCATTCCAAACAAGAGCAAGTCTAGTTGGGACCTACGATCGAGTTAATTCCCCCTTGTTGGCAAGGTGGAATACCATGAGAAAAACAATGGGTTGTAAAAACCTCTCCTAAATTTACTATTTTATCTCAATTTTATTTTAATAATTAATTAATTAATTTCCTTAAAAACTCTTCTCGATAAATCACATAATTTTTTTAAGGTTGGACGCCTTTCAAACCACTCATTGTATGGTTCATCATCAATGTTTTTAAAATAAATTTATTAGAATGAAATTGAATTGATTTTTGAAGCTTCTTTTTAAATCAATTGTTGACATTACAAGGAATCACAAGTGCACTCAACATCCATCAAACAATAATGGGTATGATATTAAAAATGATATTTGGAGGGCATAATATTAAAAATGATGTTTGGAAAAATGGAGGGAGGGAGTATTCATTTTTCGTTTAAATTTTAGACATGAGTTAAAATAACATTTCTCTCACCCAAAACACATTACTTTGTTTTGTCATCTCCAACTGGCTTAGTGATTATGGCTTCTGTTATGGGTCTTGTTCTTGCAAATGCGTTACTACAATTCCTTCCGGGTGCGTTTAAATATCCTCCTACTGAAATATCATCTTGGCATAATTTCCCATTCCCTATTTTTGTAGCCACGTTCACTACCTTGAGTGTACTTATCGTGGAAGCTCTTGCCACTAGTTACTCTCATTTGATAAATTGAAACAATCCAAGTGATGAGAGTTGGCAGTTAACGACAAGGATTTGCACGGTCACCCCATAGACGAAGATAGCAGGACTGGCCATGGCATCATTTCTGAGGTAAAATCTATGAATTTTATTATAATACATAGCATTCCGTCCTCACGTATCTAGATATCGCATTTGAATAAAACATAAATAGCAAGGTATTTCAATTTTAATCCTGTAACAATATATTCAGAAAATACAAATTGGCATCGTCCATCTTCATTTCTACTAAACATAAAGGATATGTCTATTGATGAAGCTGACAAATATATATATGTTGCCTCAAAAGGTTAGATTACTTGTAAAAGTCAAATTCAGTGTCTGGTTTTTTGACATTGGCTCTATAACGCTTTTCAAAATCCTCTCAGAGAATAACATAGTAGTTTTTCTGCACTGCATGCATACTAGCTTCTTGACAAATTGCAGTTATCTCTGCAGCACTAATTTTATCAGGCCGAGATACATAGTCTTCAAGGTCTACCTCGTCACTGAGGTTCATTTTCGCTATAAAAACATGGAAAACAAGATGTTTCTGCCTCCTATCAGGCAAAGGAAACTCAATTTTCCTATCAAGTCTTCCAAGACACAAAAGTGCAGGATCCAGTGTCTCTGCTCTATTGGTTGCCATAATCACCTTCACATTCGTAGTCTGATCAAAACCATCCATCTAATTTAAGAGCTCCATCAAGATCCTCTAAACTGTATTGTTTTGATTCCAATTACAAAGGTGGAAAAAATGGGCAGGAGAGAAATTGTGGTCACATGGAGAGGTACAGAGATGGCGCTGGAATGGATAGAAGACCTCTAGGGCTGGCTAGTTCCAGTCATGTTGAAGCAAGCCCACGGTCACGAGAATGGTCGCAATTCTGAGACTCAGCTCATGATGGTAGAAAGCAAGTTCCTTAGCGTTTACAGTAATCACTCGCGGTACAGTCACATGAGCGCCAGGGATCTATTTCTCGTAGAGATCAAGCCCTATCAGCTCTAGTTTGAGCATCAAACTGTGTTGTTACGATTGCATCCACCTCATAAATGAATATTATTTCAGGCGCATTCTCTTTAGTAAGGCAAAAGACATCAGGAACCATCCTTGGCCCCTCTCCAAGATACTTCTGAAAAAACTCAGAGCCAACGACCCGAATGAAAGCAGCCATAGTGTGGTTCGCACCAGCCTTGGCAAGCATGGTCTTCTCCATACCTAGAGAGCCATAAAGAAGAACACCTTGGGGAGGGTCTATCCCTATCTACTTGTAAAGCTCATGGTATGTGAGTGGAAGCTCCATGGCTTCCTGAATCTCCTATTTCTGTATGTCACAGCCCCCAATATCATTGTAGGTTACGTGCGGTTTCTCAGACTGGGAGAGGAGTGATATAGAGGAGTCTACCTCAGGTGGGAGGATGTCCATCAGGGCGTTCGAATGTAGATGGAGGGCTATCGAGGTGGAGGGCTTTAGGAGCTCCCTGTTGATGATGCTCAAAATCCTCACATAGTAGCTCGATCCCTTCGTTGAACCCACTATTTCATTGTTCTAGTCAACCATCTCCATGAACTACCCAATCGCCAGAGGCACCGACTAGATCCCCTTCACCTCCTCCTAGGCTCTCAACAGTTCCCTCTTTAGATTTTTTTTGCTCTTCCTTCATGTATTCTTCTTGAATGTCGATGAACTCCATTTGTCTCTGTAGCAATTTCAATCTGATGTACAAATATTCTTCATCCATGTCAAAATGGGAATGGGGATGGGGAGGAGGAATACTCATCTCTATATTTCCCATTGGACCCTCGACCAAGATTTAGCACCACAGCCAATGCAGCCATTGTCGCCTTACCTTGTCTTTCCCTCGCAAAACCAGAACAGAGTCGATGATTTCTTCATCGAAAGGAAATTGAGTTAGATAAAATCTAATACATTAATGTATCATATGCTTGAGAAATAAGTTTTAATTTTTATTTATTGTCTAAGAGCTAGGAATCTCTGGATGATGATGGATGTTGAGGTTTGTTCTGATATATTGTAATCTATGAATCAGGTGTTGGAATTCGAATTAGGTGTCTGTTATAAAAGTTGATGTAGATCTGAAGCCCGGAAGGGAAGAAGTTGCAGGTCTGAGCAATAGGCTATGGTTTTTCTGTTGCACGAATCTGGTTTTCCCAAATGTAAGTTTACTTATCCCTCTTCTGTAATATTGTCTCATTTTCCTCTTATGTGTGTTGTTATCCATTGTTCTCTATCCAATCTCGTTATTGTTTCTTTATTTCTCATTGTTTGTTGTCTTCCATAATGATATTTTATTCAAAAAAAACATAAAAATGATATTTACAAGAAAATTTGATGTTGAGCATTCAGGTGTCCACTAAACATAAGTATTTAGAATATTATGAAGAAATATGATGCCAAAACAGCAGTGGCCTAGCAACAATCTTCATCCAAAAGAGAAAATGTTTCTTGCCCAAGACTTATGTGATAAGTCATATAAAAAGCACAAAATTTTGAAACAATAAATTGTTAAGGACAATGGTGGAATTAAACTTTGTTTGGTCTTACTGATGAGATGAGTTAACTAAGTCGTGAGTCCAACTCTTTACCAGCATGCCATACTTTTTGGTAGCAAGTGAGTTCTGCAAGTACTTGTAGATCAAACCCTGACCCCTGAATAACTTGTGGGCAATTTACCTGCCTGAGAGTCCAACTCACAAGTGGATGGAGAAATGTTAGGTGTCAAATATACTATATAAATGCCAAAATTTCACCTGCCTGAGAGTCCAACTGAAATGTGGATGGTGTAGAAATTATATAACTTATGTGTTATATATCCAAGATTCTCTTATTTTAACTTCATGCAAAATACATAATCTATTCCAGCATTGATCATTTGCGGAAATAAAACCAAGATAGCAATGCACACATGAAACAATAAAAATTCACACACATTAACAAAGTTGTTTAACGGGAAAGCCTGAAGCTGAAAACCCCAACTATTTGTATATAATATATGTCATAGAAATCATGTAACAATCCTCATACAAAGCTGATCATATCAAGCTCTCAGTACAATACAATCGCTACACACTAATCAGGCCCGGTCTTGCAAATCCATGCACCGATCTTTGCCACCTGCTAGCCTGCCTCTACTACACAATCCCTGCTGAAGAATGGCTTTGAATGAACTCGAATCCACAAATCTTGCCTTGCACAATCCTCATTGGCATCTCCACTGAGTGTTGGATGCAATCAATGCATCACTATAGTCACAATTGATAGTCACACTTGCTCTTTCACCTACCTCTCCACTGGTCTCCACTAAAACTGTCATGCAATGTAGTTAACTAATGTATTCTTCAGTTGATTAATGAGTTATTATTTAGTGAATTAATTAACTAATTAATTCACACCACTCTCACTAGTGTATCAATCAGTTAGACTAGATACAACTAGCTCAACTGAGTCTAACTGAGTTAAACTAAATACAACTCCACCAAATACTTCTATAACTCCACCAAACTCTGTCACATGAGTTCTAACTGAAGTCCTCATGCATTAGCTCCAGTAAACCCTCAGGAATAGCGTAATTCCTTCTGTCAACTGTTGTGCCACATCTGTGCACTTAACTGAAGTGCTCCAAGAGAATAAGACAATGTTTAGAGTCCAAATATTATTAAGAGTTAATAATATTAGACATATCTATTTTTAGACTGGCAATCTAAAAATAGATTCCACCCAATATGTCTCAAAATAGAAGTCCATCTATTTTTCCAACTTGACCAACCATCCACAAATAGCATCCTGCAACTCATAGAATATGATCGACATGTCTAAAAATAGACATAGTCTAAAAATAGACTTTGCGCCAAAAATAGCCTGCGGGCCCACTTAGTGAAGGTGACTCTTTTCACCAAGCTCATCATCTTGTTGAATCTCAATGCAGAGTGAGAAATATTAGGTGTCAAACATATTATATAAAATGCCAAATTTTACCTTTCTCAGACTGTTCCAACTTACAGGGATGAGAAATCTTAGGTGTCAAATATAAATGCCAAAATGGGAAAGAAAAGTCCTCATTTTGGACAATATATGCTTCCAAGTTATTGGAAAGTATATGGAACTCTTACACTTCGGATTTGCAGAGTTTTCTACTGAAAGACTTTTTTTTAATGCTAGCAAGAGCACCACTAGAGGAGGGAAATGCACAATGCAATTTTTGCAACAAATCTGTTAGTGGGGGCATAATCTCTTCAAAATACCTTTTGGCTCAAAGATAGGAAAAAATGTACGATAATGCCCAAGTGTGCCTACAGATGCATATAGTTTATATGGTATTGAAGCTACAAAAGAAAAAAATGGAAGAAAATCAAAAGTTGCAAAGGGATGAAATTGGCGGTGCTTGTGTGTTTTTTTTCTGCATCTGTTTCTTAAATCAGAAAGTGTAAATGTCATTTATGATTCTCCTAAGATGCTTTATGTTCCTTATCAGAAGACTCTCTTAGTCCAGCTCCTAATCCTGGTGGTAGTTGGTATTTTTATATTGTTTATTCGCTAACTCATGGGTTTATAACAAAAATTGCATTGTACATTCAACACCCCTTTTTCTAATCATTTTGATAATAAAAATTAGGGTCTTTGAGATTTTTCTCACCAATGACCTCCAATTTTTGTAAAAATCATAAATAAAGAAAGTGATGAGATCCTAGGAGTTTAAACTTTAGTGTTTTCAAACCTTGGGAGCATATGGCATGAATCATATGAAATGTTTATTTCCATTAAGCATGAGGGTAGAATTATTAACTTAAATGGTCTTTAACACAATCCCTCTAGATTTGTCTCTTCAAATGTGAGGGCACCCACTCTCATAAAGGACATGTTGGGAGTTTAAACTTTAGTGTTTTCAAACCTTGGGCACATATCACATGAATCATATGAAATGTTTATTTCCATTAAGAATGAGGGTAGAATGATTAACTTAAATGGTGTTTAACACAATCCCTCTAGATTTTTCTCTTCCAATGTGAGGGCACCAACTCTCATGTTCGCATTTACTGATATTAGCCTTTAGGAAAAGATAAGAAAATATAAATTGGACTAATGTATCAATCCATGTGAACATGATACCCATTTTCCCTCTCACACACTCAATGTGAAAACTTTGTCTCCTAAAGGACATGATTTGAGCAGTATATCAGTTGCCTCAAAAACTTAGGTTCGATTCAATTCTTCATGCAACATGATACTGAGAAGTTGCTAAGTTGTCTCCTACTATTATGCTAAATTGGTTAGCATCAGTTCAGAAATTCTAGATGACTCTCATGGTGTTGCAATGTTATTTAATCTTACAAGTTGGCATACTTTCTTAGTCCCATAGTGCTAAAAAACTTTCCTCAACTATTAATCCTAAAGAATCTCAATAATGGGTAAACATGGATAGGCTAGCTTGACTTTTATCACATGTCTTCCATCTTTCTTAGACACTTATTTTGGGAGATCTTATATATTTACTATGTCAATTTGCTAATTCCTAAGACGGGAAAAATAAATAACAAGTGTGTGCAAGTAGCAGCACACTTGACTAGATTGAACTTGGCCTAGTCTTATGATGGATGTAAATTTTAAGGGCTTCTTTCCTAATTCAAAATCACTGAAGATATATAAACTAACTATTTCATTTTTCCTACAATTCCAATAATGCACATGGAAAGCTTCTCTACAAATCTCTTTTGTTGCATATGGTATGCCTCTGAATAGACTAAGCTTGTACTAGCATAATGAAAACATGACCTTCAAGTCACCACTGTGTTTTGGTTTCTGAAGGTTGCTGCATTATTGACTGACTAGTGAAGTATCAACCAGTGAATAAGTTTAAAGCTTTGGAGAAATCACAATATATATTATAATTTTGTCTTGCAAATTGGCCACTTGACCAATTTTTTCTAGGAATGCCTCTTATGAAAAAATAAGTTCTTTCCTAACAGGTTATGATCCTCTTGAAAATACCAGGTTCACTAGAACATTGGAAGAAAATATCTAATGCACACATCATGCTACCACTACAAGACATTGCAAAAAATAGAAGCCAAGGTGAAAAAGGATCTACAGCTACATTGTAGACGTGTTACAGTGACAATACTTTCTTGAATGTCTATTCTCCAACATCCATAGCATTACCACAAATAATCATAGTTTTTATTTAACTCCAAATAATATACATTCCAATAAGAAGTTTTCAATCATATTTTTACCTTGTGGCAATGATTTTCCTTATGCCTTGCTCTCATTTTCAGTCAAAAACTAGATTTCCTATATTGATGACGTTCCTACTGTAATATGACCAACTATTAGACAACTATCTCACTGTAATTCTAGATAAAATGAATAGTGTACCAAAATAATAAAGAAACTGAAAAATGATAGTAGATATTACAGGGTAAGAAACTAAATAGGTAGTACGCATGATACGCTATTCCATAATTCACTACCTTTCCCATTTATAAAATAGTTTCTACAACAATTTCGTTGCATGTTAGTTCTTTATGTTGCTATTTATTGAGATTTTGTCTCACACGGGGATTACAATCAGCCTTTCCACAGGAGATACATATGGCTTATGCAATTGGCATACCATTGTTGTTACTGTAACAAACATTTCATGATAAGAGGTTACAGTTGAAACATTTCAATTACTTGTTTTGGCTTACTAATTGTTATGTATGGCATATATAATACCATCTGTCCATTGGGATTCATACGTGACAAAATGAAAAAGGATTTAACTGTTGCTAAATTAAAAAATGTGACAGGCTAGGATTGGAGGGATTTTGTGCAAATTATAATGAAAAATAAAAAGTGAAGGCCTGCACCTCCAGTGCAGTGATAGTAGGGTTTCCTATTTATAATCTTCTATAGTTATTTTTATTATTATTATTTTGTTTCTTTTTAGTTTTTTTTCCTTGGTCAACGTGTTTCTCAAGTTTGTCATCTCTGAATTCTAAACACGTTGCTTGACGTCTTGCAGTGGAAACACCTCACATCTTAGCATAGGTCCAAGATCTAGTTCTGGTACAATAGTGAAAATTGTGGAAGATTTGGTAAGTGCATGCCACTGAAAGCCTTGCCACTGTGACCCAAGTGCTATTTGGCCACAATTAGAAGGTTAGTGCATTGGGCAAAAGAGAATTTTGTGTGCATTGATGCTACAAACAAGGCATCTCTTTGCAAGCCCTTTTTCCCATCATGTGCAAGAGTAGTTTGCATCTGCAAGATGCACATAGCATTCTCTTTGCCCAATAAAATAACCTTCTAGTGTTGCATGAGCTTCTAGCCTCTTTAGAATAAGGAACTATCCAGAACTTTATCACTCTTGGTTCATAGTTATCCTGTGAGTTTAGTCTGATTGCAAGACTTTTGCCTTAACATTCCTTCTCAATGTTTCTGCCATAACCTCAGAGCTACTCAGGTTTGGGGTTATTCCCTAGATATCTCTTGGGGTCTAGACCAACCTCCTGATCTACTAGTAGAATTTCTATACCTCCAGCAGGCATATCACTTATCACAGGAATTTTTGTTTCTCCAAAATGTCGTTACTCTCGCAAAACGGTGTGTTCTAATTTAAGATTCTTTCTCCCACAACTCAACATGTTGTGTGCAATGTGGTGCCTATTGGGTGATTTCGATGGCTTCTACAAACTAGTTATTAGACAATGTTTCTAACCTCTTAGGAAGGAGCTACTTAGCAGTGGCTGCCTCTCTGACAATTGTTGGTATTGATTGTTCATTAGTATATTGAAAAATTCATCGTCGGGGATTAATGCTTCAATTTTATCAAGTGTCCCTTGTTTCATATTCAACACAAGATAGACTTTGCATGCACTTAGTTCATTGGAGCAAGGCTTTCTGGGTCACCTTGAATATAGAAAGCAAGTTACAAAAGTGATCCCTAAATATGGAGCATCATTGAAAAAAATTCAAACTCCTCCCAGTGGATGTTTTATAATCCCTCTTCTTCTTCTCCTTCCCCTTTTCATCCTCATTTGTTTACAAGGCATGACAAAGATACCCATAAGTCTAAATTTTAGCCCAAAATAAATTGTAATGATAGTGGAAATATTATGAGAATATTTTTATTATCACTAATGGTCTGCCCATTCTAATGAGGGATGTCTTAAGCAAAGAGTTCTCAACACATATTTCAATGGCTGAGAAAAAGGAAGGAGAAGGTTAAAATGATTATAGTCAACAATCCCACTTACATAAGTGGTTGTTGTGGACTTCCCAATCCATGGTGGAAAAGCCTCTCCTACTAAGTACGGTAATTCTAACAATTCAAAAAAAAAATGGAAAAACAATTCTAAGCCCACAATTAGTCTTAATCATCACTGACTACTTCACTTTAGACAAATATGCTTTGTTTGTGCAAAATTGTTGAATTATAGTTAATGGTAGTGATAAAAATCTTATTTCACAAGATCATGTGACTTTTCTTAATTTCCCTTCAAAATGTTAACCTTGGTCTAAAATTTTAGGGTTGGATGAAGGATAAGGAACCAATGCAAGTTATGAAGGTCCGTCAATTCACTTTTTCTATTTACCACTCTTTGATAGTATTAAGTATGATGGCACTCTTATTGACTATTGTGGTATTATTCCTTGGAAGGTTTTATCAACACGATTTTTTTTTCTAAATTGGACTATTCTATTAATTATGAACACAGTTTACATGTCGAAGCTTGCTTCAAGAATTACTATGCTAGCCAATTCCGGAGGGAGCATAGTTCAAAAAGACAAAAATGAAAAAATTGAGACCACCCCAGATGGAGAAACTGGTCCAAAAATTGCTACCCTTAGTAGGGAAACCAACTTTAGCCATAAAAGACCAAAATTTTGCCAAATTGTTTAGGAAATACATGCTAACAGAGAAATTGATCAAAAAAAAAAGAGGAAACCTCTCATTGCAGTGGCTACCTATCATGCTAAGTGTCATGAGGATGTGGTAGTGGCTCCTCAACGATAAGACACATGTAATCATTAGAGGAATGGTCATCTTTCTTTGAGTGTTGAGTTATGGGTTCCAACATGGTGGCGGTGTGCACAAGGTTGGCGCTACCTTTCCTCTTCTCACCCATCGAGCATTCTGGACTTCCACTTCTGCTACCTTCGCAGCTGGAGGAGTTCCCTTCTAGTTTGACTGGCGGATCTTCAGAATTTCGTGAGTACTGAGGAGGCACTAGAGAGATTGTATATTTCCTGGGACGTTTTCTGGAGCCTGACCCAACTGAGCTAGAAGGCACCTCCTGGAAGCTAACATTAATGGTGGCTATAACTCGTGGTATGCCCAAGGAGCATTCATGGTGGAAATGAGCCAAATTGTCTTCAGGAGGTGGGGAGCGACTGTCGAAGTGAATGGATATTGGTGCACATCAGGATTGGCCCCTTCCTTTTCCATGGTGGCACCTCATTCTATGCCTCCTCGACATCCTGGATCAGGATTGAGCATGAGGGAAGCTATTTAGCAGATGCTTAGAGGTCAAGTGAGTGTTGGTGTGCAGAGCCTGCGAGACTGAATGGAAATCGGTGCAATGAGGTGACGAGGCTAATAGGAGGAAAATGTCACAATTTGTCTCTAAGAGTGAGGGGGAGTTTGGAGCAGAGACTACATAAAAATGAAGACGGCATGACGAGAATGGAATTAATCGGGGGCATGACACCATGAAGAGGAGCTCAGGGCTACGGCCCAGATAGGCATAAATGCGGAGGGCAGAGGCAGTTAAGGCACCTTGAGGGGAGCAGCTGGAGCAGTTATGGGCAGTAGGACAGGCCCCATGTGTGGCCATGTGGCTAGGCCATGTGTCACGCAATGGGGCTGCCACCTCCCGTCCTAGATCATACACCCGCATCCGGGGTTTTTATCAACATGATTGCCATGCAAGCTATTATACATTGTCTTGAAACTTCCCTATTTTTGCATAGAATTTAGCGTCATGATAATGATTAATTTGGAACTATGTTTTAGTGGAAAAATTCATTGTTTTTTGATGGAATAGTTCATAATTTATTCTGATCTTTTTTTGCAAGTGTACTACTCACGATGATAAATGTGTGGTTTGCTTCAAAGGGTTCTCAGTTCTTTCTACATACTCTTTTTATCATTTTCTTTAATTACTTCTCTAGTGCTTTACCTTCATGTTTTATCCCCTGCACAATTTCTCCTGAGGTCCATGTTGTTATGTTTATTGGTTTTTTCTGTGGAAAATTTTTCCTGAGGCTCTGCAAGGTAAATCCAAATGCAAAAAATACTATTTTAAATATTGAAATTTGTTCAAGACATTCTTGTGTGATATTTGAATTTCATATCTAGATTTCTATTTCATTATCTATATCAATATATAAGAACAGGCCCATGGATTTTTCATATTTCTCAAACTATGGAGTTGTTCCTTTCCTGTTGCATGTTCTTTTATATTGTTATGTTGTGATTCAAATTTCTAGTTGTGCTTTCCAGTTATTCTCCTACGTAGTACATGCTTTGTTAGATTATATCAAAAGTTATTCTTATTGTCTTTTTATTATGTATATTAAACATATTATTTCTAACAGCTTTTGATTTTCCTAGATTTTCTATTCCTTTGGTGTATCTTTGCACCTTTAGGGGAAATTTCTAGTTTAAATGCTAATTCTTTAAAGGGTGCTAGCTCAATGGAAAAGCACCTGCTTTACAAGCAGGAGGTTGGTGGTTCGATTCTGTCATGTCCTGATATTCGTAGGGAATGACGACGATCATTTTTTGGTGATAGATGCTCTTTTGACCATCACCAATGAGCTTATGGTGACATTTTTTGACCCTCACCAAAATATGAAATGGTGACGGTCAATGAAAGCCACCATATATACGCATCAATAGTGACGACCATTAAAGGTCTGTCACCATAAATATTTGTTGTTTATATGAAATGGTGAGGGTCATTGTTTGTCATTATAGTCATTATTCGTGACGGACCTTGATGTCACCAATTAGTTTATGGTGACGGTCAATGAACATCGCCATATATATGCAGTAGTAGTGAAGGCCATGAAGGTCCATCACAAAAAATCGTTGTTGTTCATATGAAATGGGGACGGTCACTATCCGTCATTATAATCAATATTCATGACGGACCTTGAATGTCACCACAACACATACTTTCGGCGATGCCACCTTTGGTGACGTTCAGTTTTTTGGTGATGGAGGCTATTGTCCGTCACCACTGCTCATATAAAATGGTGACAGTCACTATCCGTCACTATAAATCATTATTGGTGACGGACCTTGAATGTCACCACAAAACCTATACTTTCGGTGATGCCACCTTTGGTGACGTTCAATTTTTGGTGACGAAAGCTCTTTTGACCCTCACCAATGAGCTTATGGTGACCATTGTCACCCCTCACCAATGTCCTTTTTTCTTGTAGTGTTTAAGGCTTTATATCGAATTTTAATTTTAGAAGAAGAATGGTTGTACACATTTTCATAGTTTTCATCAAATTAGATAATCATTGGAAGAGTTTCATTCAGTTGGTTAATCAGTGAAGGAATGGGTATTTTTGTATTTTGAACAATAGGACTATTAAATGGTTTGTTATAATTTTCATGAGGTAATAGTGGAAGAGATTTGTCATCCTCAACATATATAAAATAAAGAAAATTCATTTTTAAATATACACGAAGAAAATAAGAGGACTAAGTAATAAAACTAAAGCTTCTTGACCAAAATACTTCAACATATACCTAACCATTTTGCGGTAAGTTTTTGCTTTCTTAAAGCAAAATGTTTTCTTTGGAATCATCACATGAAAAAAATAAAAATAAAGCTTTTTTGTAATAAATAAATTATGTGTTGTTGTGATCATATTAAACATCATGTAAAAAAACTTTAATATTTGTCATTTACTAGGAAAAATAAATCTTTCACCTCAATCCCCAACAATGACACAAAAATGGATGTTGTTCCTTAGGTTGGCCCTAGTTAGGAATCCATGCCAAGTAATCCTATGGAGGTTGTAAAAACCACTTTGATATATGTCTCAAGTTGGCCCTTGGAACAAAAGGGTTAACCCTCAAATTATCATGATTGATAGTTTTTCTAAGTTACCTTAGAAAAACTCATTAAAGCCATTTAAAATGGCCAGATTCAGGATTGGATATCAAATAGAAACTTGGAGAATTTAAAGAATCTAGAGATAATATCACACATGAAACTATTATATTTGGATCAAGGTCCCACCAATGGCACCTTTACCCAGCAATGCAGATACTTCAAATTTAAGGGTGGAATATGTAGAAGAAATGGATGCTACTAGGAAAATTGTGGGAATTTCTAGGCATTGAGGAGCACAAAATTGAGAGCCTTTTTGAGGGCTACACTCCTCAAACCTCTTGATAGCGAAAATTCATGTCAAGCCAATATTAAAGATTTCAATCACATACGTGAAAACAATAAACATTTCATGTTAACTTGATAACTCACAAAGAAACCATAAACCCCTTAAAAACCTAAAACAAACAGATTTATCATAACATATGGGTGATAATGAATATCATAACTATTACATAGCTTTTGAAAAAAAAATTAATGAAACCCTAACACAATGATTTAACATAACCAATAAAATATTATATATTTTACTGTTATAAATTAAAAGGCATTTACAGTAGTCAAAGAAAAATTAATATGAGATAAAATCCTGCAAATAACTTACTCAATGACCAAAAATAGATAACATAAAAAGTTTACAATTGTATAGAAGAAAAATATTATGGAATACATAAGAAGGTGGATTGAATCCACAGATCGAGTGGCAAATTTGGTAGCTAATCGATGATCCTATTAAATTTTTTCCCTTTGGGCTACCGTGAGTATTAGGTCTCTATTACTATAGAAAAACCGCAACCCATTTGTTTGTTGTTGCCTCTACTTTTTATCATTGTTGAAATTTAGTTACCCCTTATCATTATATAACTACTTTCTAAATTTTATACTTTTAATTAAATGATTTAATAATTTAATCCCATAATGTCCCTAAATCTTATTAAAAATGTATTTTAATTAAAGTACGAATATTAATATTTTGTAGTGGTCCCTAATTTCAATAGGAACTAACATTCAATAAATTTTCAATGGTTAGAGGCACTCTAGATCATAAACCTCACCAAAAAACCCCCTCTAGATGAGAGTCTAACTCACTCCCAGCCAATTGTTTCGTCCCCAACTTGTTGGTTGTTCCTAGCAGGGAGGCATCCACTTTACCAACTTGTATTGGGTTTAAGTGGTCACCAATGCCATATGGCAATAGCAAATAACCATTTTTATTTGGTGTTAAAGAAAAAAATTTAGAAGGTTTAGTATAATTCCACTTATTCTCTACCAGTCCACCAAAATTTGTTAGTGTATTAATGGCACCCTCTGGCACTTACAACTCAGTAGAAGTCCATGTCAACAAAATTTTAGTGTTTTGAGGATCTAGGAAGTGAAGACCCAACAAAAGGATGTAATCATGATTCTTTGGGATTCGAATAACCTACGTTCACATTCTATTTGTTGGAGAAGAGTTTAATACCAAAGTGGGTCAAGACAAAACACAAAGTCCAGGTCAGTATCCAAGGTCCTTAAGAGTAGTTGTCTAATTGATTTCTCATTAAGTTCAATTTTATTTGTTGAGTGACTGACCTTGAGATGAACCTTTAAAGTCATAAATTATTTGCATTTCTATTTTTCATCATAATACATTCCCCATCACTAGAAAATGAATCTTTTGGCTTCCTACTAATTTTACATTATGAAGGCCAAGAAACCTTGTGATCAAAGTATTTTCACGACCAAGAAGATAATTATAGTAATTTTGTATCATTCCAAGGATTACCTTCACTTCATATTTCCATATTTTATTTGTCATAAATTTACCGTTGCGATAAATATAGAGTACACTCCCATTCCACCATTTGGATGATAACTCCATTAGTGCATCATTTGCACATTTTGAAAGAATATATTCAACTGAATCAATCTTGAACAACTCGTTTTCCATAAGACAATAATATTTCCATCCAAAGTCAACATACTAGTGAGGAGGATTAAACTTAGAACCCTTTGAAGGGAACCACATCCACATATGAGCTTTTAAATGGAAATCAGCAAGGCAAGTATCACGTGTTGGCTCAGGTGTTATCCTTTCCACAAATTTCATTCGTGAAACACTCAAAACATGAGCTAGAAGCACTAGTAGGGTAGACAGGAGTCCAAACAACCATGGACCTCTAATTTAATATAAGTTGTTTAAGTGGAGTGTAGCAATGTGATATTTGATATTTCTCTGAGATACATTTATATGGACCAGAAGATTGAATTACATCACCATGAACATAAATGTGTTCTACATGATAAGGAAGTACTTTTGGGGAGAAGGGAAGACAAAGTGTAGCATCTGACCTATCGACATATTGATATGTGCCAACTGTGCATTCCTAATAGAGATTCAAAGTGCATGACATAACATAACCTCAAGATAATGCAAATACTCATGATTAATGTACATCTCTTGAGTACCACCTCTCTCCAAATCAACTTCAATGATTATCAACGAGTTCAACACAAGAAAATTGGCCAAGAAGCTGAAAAATGCATCACTTAAAGTTTCTCAATCTATAGTTAACACCATCTATATTATCCCTTTTCCTTTTTCTTCTCAAAATCTTACATACAATAGGCTCATCCATATAGTTCTTGCCTTCATTTTTTTGCATAAACTTTCGTGGAGCTTGTAGTACATTGAATTGTTTTGTATAGTCATCAATAAAAGTGATACGTGATTCCAATCAATTGTAGGGCCACGAGAGTTTGAAATCATTGTTAAAATAATATCAGATATCGAATTGTATGCATTTTAGCTTGAACCCACATACCCGATGAATTGGATGATCCAAGTTCATTGTAATTACTGGTTAAGATTGATGTCAAATTGATAGTCACTCATGTATTTAATTTTTATAACAACCTGATATAATTTGGCCATGCATGCAACTTATATCTCTCACACTTGGATTTAATTCTCTTAAAATCAATTTCTTCAGTGTAGTTTAATTTATAGAAGAAATGGTTTTTTTAATATACTTTTTTTAGTAATTTTAATCAAAAATGTTGAAATATGACAACAAATGTAAATAATGTAATTTTGGACAAATTTACTTATTACCTATTAGTTGGTTGTATAACGAAATGAAGTTAGAATAGAAAAATAGCCCAAGTTAAATTGGATGGCCTGAGAGGCTTGTAATATGAGGAGAATCATTCTTGATTAATAGAGTTTCCAATCCTTTGCCCCGTGGAGGTTTCCTTGACACCCTGTCAAGGTTTTACCACGTATATTTGTGCATTTACCTATGTGTGCTTATCTTTCAGTTATAAATTATTTCTCTCTTCTTTAATGTGTTCAAAGAACAATAAGTGGTATCAAAGCACCAGATAGTTGTGAGGGTTGTGGTAAGAATACTTCCTTTTTCGCTTATTTAGAAGGGAATTTTCTTCTGATAGAAGAGCCGCCAGTTTTGAGAGAATATTGTGAGATCAAGCCACTAATAGAAGAGTCGGTATTACAGTAGATAAATTGAGCCCGCTGATAGAAGAGTCGCCATTAGAGTAGAGAAATTGAGCCCACTGTTTATTTTTACAGCAGAGAAATTGAGCCCGTCGTTTTTTTATTGAATATTTCTGCTACTGTAGAGGTTGCTATGAGAACAGAGAACCTTTTTCTATCCACCAGCAGAGAGAAGGGGGATGTCGTGTTACGAGATTGCCCCGCCGGATTGAAGAATGGTGTTACCATAGAGGTTGTTGTGATAATAGAGAACCATGTTCTGTCCACCATCGAAAAGGGAGAAGTCGCATGCTACAGAATAGGAGACAGAAAAATAATGCTTGTTGATTGTGCAGAATAATTCTGATAAGTCTGACTATCTGAGACAAATTCAGGTCCTGCCAGATAATACAAACTGGTAGAATATATATATATATATATATTGGACATACAATATTGAAAGAACTCGGATTTTTATTTTGGACATACAATATTGAAAGAACTCAAATTTTTATTTTGGAAATAAAATATTGAAAGAACTCAGATTTTTTTAAGGAAATTGTTTATTAAAGGGCTCATATTTATGAAGAACTAAATTTAAAGAGAGAAAATTGAATTTAGCAGAAGAATAGAAATCAAAAACCCTAACTAGCTGAAAGGAGGAAACTTTTTTTTTTTAACCCTAGTTGGAAAGAAGGAAAAACCAGAAATCCATAGTAGGAAGAATGGCCAAAATGACAAATGCGAAGTTTGAGGTGGAGAATTTCACCGGGAAGAACACTTCACATTGTGGAAACTGAAATTTAGGGATTTTCAAGTGCAACAAGGGTTGCACAAAGCATTAGACAGGGTACAGAAAAAACCTGCAAGCATGACAGATTCAGACTAGGAGGACTTGGATGCCCGAGCCCTCATTAGCATTAGGTTATGTTTGGCAGATGAAGTTCTCTTTAATATTGTTGAAGAGAGTATAGCTGAAGGGTTATGGGGAAAACTGGAAACTCTGTATATGACGAAATCATTAACCAATAGAATATATTTGAAAAGACAATTGTACAGTCTTCGGATGAAGGAGGGTACAAAAGTTGCAGAACATTTAAATATTGTTAATACACTTATTTTCCAGTTGTCAGATCTGGAAGTTAAAATGCAGGAAGAAGACAAGGCGATAACCTTGTTGTGTTCTTTTCCCGAGTCATGGGACCACTTCGTAACGTCAATCAGTTTGAGCACTGCTGATTCTTTGAATTTTGAATCAGTTGTGGGTGCTTTGTTATCTGAAGAAGTACGAAGAAAATCTAGTATTGAGATATCTGCACCAGAAGCCATGGTAGCCAGAGATCAGTCAAAGAAAAGAGGGGAGAAAGCAATGGGTTCTTCTAGATCAAATTCAAAGGGCGACAAGAAGTGTAAAGCCAAATGCTGGTACTGCAAAAAAATTAGACATCTCAAGAAAGATTGTTGGAAATGGAAGGAATCATAAAAACAGAATAAGGAAGCAAATCAGGTTGATTCAAGTATGATTGATGAAGTTTTAACTGTTGAAGCTCTATCTGTTTATAATGTCTCTCAAGATTCTGAAAATTGGCTATTAGACTCTGGTGCTTCTCATCACATGAGTCGGCAGAGAAGTTGATTTACTTCATATGAAGTTGTAAATGGTAGTTTTGTGTTTATGGGAGATGATGCATCTTGTCAGACTGTTGGGATGAGTAATGTAAAAATTAAAATGTATGATGATATAGTTAAAACATTATATGATGTTAGGCATGTACCCTAACTAAAGAAAAACTTGATTTCCTTAGGAGTTTTGGATTTGAATGGGTATAAATTTACAGGTCAGAATGGAGTGTTGAAAGTCTCAAAAGGAGCCTTGGTTATTATGAAGACTAAAAAGGTCAGAAATCTATACAAACTCAAAGGAAGCGCTCAATTTAGTGAAGCAGTGATCATATTATAAAAAGTAGAAGAAGGTTCTTGTCTATGGCATCAGTGGTTGGGTCACATGAGCGAGAAAGGTCTTCAGGTACTGATGAACCACAAGTTGCTTCCTGATTTGAAATCCTTGAAGTTGGATTTTTGTAAACATTGTGTGTATGGAAAACAATGTAAACAAAGGTTCAAAACCGGAAATCATAATAGTAAACAAATTTTAGACTGCATTTTTTCTTATCTATGGAGACCGTCTCCTATTGTTTCTTATGGAGGTGCATTATATTTCTTAACATTTATTAATGATTTCTCCTGAAAATTTTGGGTCTATATGTTGAAAAATAAAGTCGATGTATTTAATTTTTTTAAACAATTTAAAGCAATGGTGGAAAAGAAAATAGGAAAATCAATTAAATGTTTAAGAACTGATAATGGTGGTGAATTTACTTCTTTAGAATTTGAAAATTCCTATAAGGATGAAGGGATTTTTAGACATAAAACTGTTTTTTATACTCCTCAGCAAAATGGCGTTGTTGAACGGATGAATCGGACTCTTATGGAAAGAGCCAGAAGCATGATCAGCAATGCTAAACTGCCAAAGGAGTTGTGGGCAGAAGCAGTATCTACTGCTTGTTATTTAGTTAACAAATCACCTTCGGTTGCCATAAACTGTAAAATTCCTGAAGAAGTTTGGTCGGGTCAGTCTTGTGATTATTCTTATTTGAATATTTTTGGTTGTGATGCCTATGCTCTTATTCCTAGAAATCAGCATTCAAAGTTAGATCCAAAAGTGATATGTTGTGTCTTTGTTGGGTATGATTATGCAGTGAAAGGATATAGGTTGTGGGATCCTTCTTCACGGAAGATAGTCATTAGTAGAGATGTAGCATTTGATGAATCTTCTCTTCTAAAATCAGATGTTGGAAAAGTTGAACAGGAACAAGTATAACCAAATTAGCAAATTCAATTGCAGACTAAAACTTTTTCAGAAAGTCAAAAGGAAGGAGAGACTTCTGATGAAAAAGGTGAAGAAGCAAAGGAATTTGGAGAAATTCCAGAACCAATTTAGCAACCAGACACTCTAAGAAGGTCTACAAGGGAAAGAAAAACACCTAAAAGGTATGAAGATTTCGCTTCATCTTTTACATTGATTACTGAAGATGGAGAACCTTCGTGTTATCAAGAAGCAGTAGATGATGCAGATAGCAAGATACAGAAAAAGGCTATGGAAGAAGAAATGGATTCCTTAGCCAAGAACAATACCTAGGATCTTGTAGAAATTCCTAAAGGGAGAAGTGTTGTTGAGTGCAAATGGGTCTTCAAGTTGAAGAGAAAATTTGATGGAAGTATTGAGAGGTATAACTTGGCGAGGCTGGATGCAAAAGGATATTCTCAGGTTGAAGGTATTGATTTTCATGAGATTTTTTCACCAGTCGTTAAACTTGTTTCTATTAGTACAGTGTTAGCACTAATTGCATTACTTGATCTTGAGTTAGAACTGTTAGATGTTAAAACAACCTTTCTTCATGGTGATTTGGATGAAGAGATATATATGGATCAGCTAGAAGGCTTTGTACAAGGTCACAGCAAAAGATTAGTTTGCAAGCTCAGGAAATCATTGTATGGCTTGAGGCAGTCGCCTAGGCAATGGTACAAGAAGTTTGATTCCTTCATGGTGAGCCAAAATTTTATCAAAAGTGAGTATGATCATTGTGTATACTTCAAAAGTTTCAATGGTATATTCATTATCTTGGTGTTGTATGTTGATGATATGCTTATTGCAAGCAAAAGCATTGAATAAATCAACGGGTTAGAGGCTCAGCTCTCTAGGACATTTGATATGAAGGATCTTGGAGCAGAAAAACATATCTTGGGCATGGAGATGTACAGAGACAGGAAGAATGGTAAGCTTTAGTCATCACAAGAGAAGTATGTGGAGAGAGTACTTGAAAAATTCAGTATGAACAATGTGAAACCTACTAATGTTCCATTACCTTCCCATTTTAAGCTTTCTTCAGATTTATGTCCTATAACTAATGAAGAAAAGAAGTATATGTCTCGTGTACCATATGCAAATGCGGTAGGCAACTTAATGTATGCGATGGTATCTACAAGACCTCACATTTCACATGTAGTTGGAGTTGTCAGCAGGTTCATGTAAAATCCAGGGGAAGAACATTGGCGTGCAGTGAAATGGGTGCTTTGGTATTTGAGAGGCACAAGTGACCATTGCGTCAACTTTGATGGTTGTGAAGGTTTAGTCTATGGATATGTGGATGCTGATTATGCAAGTGATTTGGACAAAAGGAGGTCTACTACAAGTTATGTTTTTACTCTTGCAGGTGGAGCAATCAGCTGGATGTCAAAGCTTCAAGAGACAGTTGCTTTGTCCACTACTGAAGCAGAGTATATAGCTTTTCCAGATGCCTGTAAAGAGGAAATCTCATTAAAAGGTCTACTTGATGAGATTGGAAGGACGCATGAGAAAGTGAATGTTTTATGTGACAGTCAGAGTACTATTCATTTGGCTACAAATCCAGCCTATCATAGCAAGACCAAGCACATCGATGTAAGGTATCACTTTGTGAAACATGTAATCGAAGGCAGCAAAGTAGTTCTCAAGAAGGTCCGTACACAGGAAAATCATGCAGATATATTCACGAAGCCAGTTACAGTAGAGAAGTTGAGATGGTGTCTCGCTTCTCTTGGCTTGCAGAAGAGATGATGAATGGGCATGGGAAAGGGATTAGGAAAAAAAATTTCAATGTGGAGTTTGTTGAAATATGACAACAAATGTAAATAATGTAATTTTGGGCAAATTTACTTATTACCTGTTAGTTGGTTGTATAACAAAATTAAGTTAGAATAACAAAATAGCTCAGGTTAAATTGGATGGCCCAAGAGGCTTGTAATATGAGGAGAATCATTCTTGATTAATAGAGTTTCCAATCCCTTGCTCCGTGGAAGTTTCCTTGACACCCTATCAAGGTTTTACCATGTATATTTGTGCATTTACCTATGTGTGCTTATCTTTCAGTTTTTCATTAAGTTATAAATTATTTCTCTCTTCTTTAATGTGTTCAAAGAACAATAAAAATTTGGTAAAGATATTTTGAGTTTAAATTGTTTAATTAGTATAATTTGAGTGTCTTGTGGGTTTTAAGGGTGTTGAATCTATTTATGCATTCCAAAATATATTTTAAACGTCCAAAAATCACAATATATTTTTAAACGTCAAAAAATCACAATTTTTTTTAGATGTATCACTAGATCAGATGAATAAGACATTTTGTTTATATGTTAGACTAAGCTTTTTTTAAGTTTTAACTATTTAGAGTTTTATTTACTTATTATTTTGAAAAATGCTTTCTATATATAGATATATTATTGTTATTAAAGTTAATGTAATATTATATTGTATACTAATACATTAAAAATAATGTAATATTATAATTAAAGTCATTTAATGTTTGTTTATATTATGTTAGAGAGAGATATTATTGTTTTTATTTTATTTTTTAACTAGATGAATCAACAATTAGGTTGGCGTTATACTAGCTTGACATGAAGTCGATTCCAATAGCTACTATTAAACTCATGGGATTTGAACCTAAAACCTCTTGGAACATAATTCCTCATTTTCACAACCCAAGAGCTAAGATTATTGTTCTTTTTATTATTAAAATGTTATATAATTATTTCAAAACACGCACAAATATAATTTGATTAATATATATTTACTTACAAATGATAAATATAGAATTCCTGAAAGAAAGATATATGTTGGACATCTAATTCTCCAAAAATTAATGTAAAAGGCTAAAATCACTCCAGTAAATTCTAAATATGTATCATTGTGAATAATGAAGATATCAAATACTTATCTTTCCTGTCTTTGTATGCATTACCATGTTATCAGAGCGCATGGCAGGCCAGGGCATTTTTATATTCTGCCAGCTCCATTTTTAGTTGTTATGCATATTTAATTGTTGCGACTCTGCGTCTGCTTAATCCATTTTCTGTGTGTTTTTTTGTGTGTAATAATTCAAGGCACTAGTTATTCGACATCAAATTGGTATATACACAGCTGATAACTCTGCGCACTCCATCGACAACGCTCCACGTTGTCCACCTCGGCCTATCGGCCCTCCAACTGCGCTCCATACATGACTCCTCCTCACAGCCGGCTAATGACTCCTCTGTGGCCTCTCCCACGCTCCTCACGCAGTCCCGCTCTGGCTCCTCAACTCAACCTCCCAAAGAGAGAAACAAACCACCTAACCAAGTTTTGATTCTAACTGGTACCGCGGTTGAGATATTTTGTAATCTATTATTTTGGAACTGGTTTCTCTTACAAAGTGAACACTATCTCTCTGTTACAGGCGTTATCTCTGTGTTAAAGGTGCTATACAATGATGTGTGACTCATCCTTAACTCATACTGTCGGCGCCCACTCACGCAGGTATCTCTCCCTCCTCGGACGTAGCGCAGCCTCTCCTCACACGGCATACACATTTACCTCTCCTCGGCAACATTCCCATGGTTTAGCATGCTCGGAAGTCTCGGCTCTCATGGCTCCTATGGCCTGACATACCTCTGCCCATCGTGGCTTAACACCACTCCGGTCGCACTGTCCCTCTTCGCACAGTCTGCGCTCTCTCTCAAATCCGGCGCAGTCGACCTCACCTCACCGCAGTCTCCACACCCGACTCCTCTCCACAGTCGGGTGTGGCCTTCGCTATTACGCAGTCGACTCATATACAGTCGGGCTCCACGCATATACGCGGCGGCCACAACGTATAATATATGGTTCATGCGTCTGGTATATTTCGTTGAGTTGTTCCCGTGAGCTCAGTATAAGTCGACGGTAAGAGTTCACACATAAGTGCCAGATAGTTTTGGGGATATACAGATAGTCTGTTGAGCAAGGTGGAAGTTATAGATTTTACCAGGGATCGAGGCACTCATGCAGATGATTGTATTGTAGAACATGTTACACAACATAAATGCTATATTGTAACTACATGTGATGGTCAGACAACTGTCTGAAAAAGATAGCTCTTGATTCAGATATTAATGTCCTGAAAAATTGAAGTATAGTTTAGCAAACCGGTTGTTATTTCTTTGTAACTCAGGCCAAGATTGAAGGTTGAGGTTAATATTCTAGGAATGCTATTTTTTGTTTGTGTTGTCAGTAGTTGAACAATTTTACTCAAGATGTTGATTTGGATATTACCATTGCCTTGATGTTGCAACAATTTTGAAATACATATTTCTCTATTCTCTTCAAAAGGGGCATTTCATTTCACGTCATTTGGTCTTTATTTTAAGAAGTTTTATTACACTCATGGATTCTCAACCTACAACAACGAGTAGAGATATTAAAGTTTGTAAGAAGTAGGTAAGGGATTCTTCCCTGGTTGACTATAATGAGAACATAACTTGTAAAGCACATTTTTATTGAAAAGTATAGTGTTGGGCATGTCTAATTGTGTTTTGATAGGGCAACAAAAGAAGCCTCTCTAGTAATTTCATTGGCGCATTTTTAATAGAAGTCAACACCTTTCATTTCTCCAGATTGGACTGTTAAGACAATGGCGAAAGTTGATGAAGTATAAGAGTTATTGAATACTCTTATACTCTCCATTGTTGATGGTATGGTAAATGTTAGCAAAGACACTTTTTCGACATTAAATTCTGTCTGCAAAATACACATGACAAGATCGACTTTTTGCAACTTGAATGTAAACTTCAACAAATGAGTTACAGTAGAAAAGGAAACGTCTGAACTTGTTTTCGTTCAGAATAATCCCATTTTTTAGTCCAAATTTGACCCTAGATCACTAACCCCAGTATAGATGCAGAAGTTCAGTCTGCACTTCCCAATCCCATCATCAGAGCTTGGGAAGACCTTATCAACAATAGAAACATAACTGGTCTTGGATATGACAAGGATGTGTCCTTTCATATTCCAAACTACTCCAAGCCCATGAAATTTTAGGGTGTTGGATTCCTTCACGATAGTTCACCTTCGGATATTCCAAATTATGCTCATTTCCATAGCAGCCACAACAGATTGATAAATGCCAACATTGTGATCGAGTTGGTCATATGAAAGATCATTGTTTTGATCTTCATCCATGTAAGCATTGTCATTAAACCACTCAACCTGTCTCAATTATAACAATTACAGCATTTTAAGACATTTGTTTAAGACAAAAGAAATCTTTTGTCTTAAAAAATCACTTTTTATTTTAGTTATTTTATATTAAAATTTAATATCAATTGAATTGTCTTAAATATAAAATTTAAGACAAAAATAGTGTGAGACAAAAATAATTTGAGACAAAATTTTATATTTAAGACAAATAATTTGAGACAAAAATATTTAAGACAAAAACAATTTGAGACAAAAAAAAATTAAGACAAAAGTATTTAAGACAAAAATTTATATTTAAGAGAAAACGAGTTTGAGACAAAAATATTTTAAGACAAAAATTTATATTTAAGACAAAAGCAGTTTGAGACAAATATATTTTAAGACAAAAGCAATTTGAGACAAAAATATTTTAAGACAAAATTTTAGATTTAAGACAAAAGCACTTTGAGACAAAAATATTTAAGACAGAACTTTATATTTAAGACAATGGCGACTTAAGACAATGACAATTAAGACGAAACCTATTTAAGATAGTTAGCAATTAAGACAAAATCATTAGCATTGGGAAGTTTGCAATGAAATATCCATGAGTGGATAGTGGATAAAATTATATTTTTTATTTTTGAAAATCGATATTCAAACCACATGAAATTTAATCATGTCATATTTATTTCTTTTATATTATATTTTTATTTTTTCATTAAACCACATTCTAAAAATTTAATAAATAAATAGATAAAAAAAATATTATTTTTAGGTTGGCAACTCAAGGGGATTTGAACTTTGAATCTCGTGTTTTAACCATAACTGCTCCAACACTAATATTCTTGGGCATATTATGTTTTTTCCTACTAACTGCTCCAAATACAACCTCTAAGAACTAGTAGGGTCCAAGGAAAAGAGCTACAAGTACCCCAAATCCGATCTACATTTCATGGACAATCACATTTCCCCCAAATGTCCTCCACATATTTGCCTTGGTGTATTGGAGTTTGAAAAATACATAGGATGCCACAAGTAATCCTAATCATAAGACTCAACTTTCCTAATGACTAGGAGGCATTAAAAATAAATAAATAAAACATCTTAACTTATGCCTAAAATTACTAAAATTTCCTATCCCAAATATGAAATTAGAAATTCTACAAAATTATAGGGCAACAAGGAAACCAACTTCCTCTTCTATAAATCTCCAAGGCCTTCTGGAGGAAAAATACAAATTTTGAAATAAATTCTTGAAATTATGCTCTTGCATCAATAGCTACCAATGTATCCTTGTAGGCCACCCCCTTTAACAATAGTAATACCAATGTCCTTTACCTAGAAGGAACTCCTTACATAATTCTCTCTTAGATCCCCTTAACCCATTGCAATGATTGTCTTTGATGCCTACCTAGTTGCAAGCACATTAAGAAGCAATGTAGCATATTGCTGGTTGAGGATTTCGATAAGTATGTGATTTTGTTGACATCTTGTGACTATCTCATATGTGAATATCTAAAATCTTGGATGCATGTCACCCTGACACTATAACATGACTTAGTATTGCCTATCATACCGTGTCACTCCCTCCTCGAGACACCTAGAACTCGCTAACACTCCCTGTCACACACTCTTATTCATTCATTTATGAATTTTGACCTAGTGCACCTCTGTTATGTTTTCCTAGCACTCCCTAACACTCCTTAGCACACACTGGCACACCTAGGCACTTGGAACAACTTTGTATGCTTCCCTAGCACTCTAACATGCCTTGGTACTTCCTAGAATACCGTGTCACTCCCTTCTTAACACACCTGGAGCTGGCTTATACTTCATTTCCATGCATTTTAAACTAGTGCCCCCTTGTGTTTCCTTGACACTTGGCCCTCACACTCCCTAGCATGTGTTCATGCCACACCCTGGCACCTGCCACATCTTGGCATGCCTATCATGCCTTGGAACTGCCTAACATGTCTTAGCACTTCTAGGAATTCCTTGACACACCTTGGTATTCCTTACCTTTCATGTCGTCATAGATAACCTTGCTTTTTTTGTGACTTGGGAACCCAACCAAGTCATTGGAAAATCGATGTTGTGCCTAGCCCAAAGTTTCCCTTTGTCTGAAACTACTTTGTCCAACCCTTTATGTAACCATAGGCTTACCTCCTACAAGTCTTATTCTGACCTTCTCCTAACACACTTTATCCTTGAGACACTTGGAATTCGTTGACACTACTTGGCACACACTCTTATTCGTTCATTTCCATGCATTTTGCCCTAGTTCTCCCTTGCAATGTCCTAGCACTCCCTAATAGTCCTCAACATCCATTGACACTTTCTGGCATGTGTTAGCATGCCTTTTCATTCTTTGGCACGCATTCACACTCCTTAGTTATCATGCCCTCACAATTAGACTTACTTTTTTGGAACTTGGGAACCCAACCAAGTCTTGCCTTGAATATAACAACTTGACCAAGTTACGGTTACTACAACTAGATTGTGCCTTGTTCACCTAAGAAATGACTATAACCCCTCACCCATTTAACCCCCTAAACGCTAAACCCCTAACCCATTTAACCCCCTAAACCCCTAACCCCTAACCCCTTAAACCCTAATTCCCGACCCCTAACCCATTTAACCCCCTAAACCCCTAAAACCCTAACCCATTTAACCTAAACGCTAAACCCCTAACCCATTTAACCCCCTAAACCCTTAACCCCTAACCCCTTAAACCCTAATTCTCGACCCTTAACCCATTTAACCCCCTAAACCCCTAAAACCCTAACCCATTTAACCCCCAAACCCTAACCCCTAACCCCTAACCCCTAAAATATTTAACTGCTAAATCCCCTAACCCCCTAAACCTCTAAACCCTGAACCCATTTAACCCCCTAAAAATCTAACCCCTTAACCCCTAACCTCTAACCCCTAAAATCCTTAATTTTTAAATCCCCTAATCCCCTAAACCCATTTAACCTCGTAAACCCTAAACGTCTAACCCTTAACCCCTAACCCCTTAAGCCCTAATTCCCAACCCCTAACCCATTTAACCCCCTAAACCCTAACCCATTTAACCCCTAAACCCTAAACCTCTAAACCCTTAAACCCCTAAACCACTAACACCTAAACCCCTAATCCCTTAACCCCTAAACCGTTAATGCTTAACCATTAACCCATTAACCCCTCAACCCTAACTCCTAAAATCCTTAACTGCTAAATCCACTAAGCCCCTAATCCCTAATCCCTTAACCACTAGCTCATTATTCATATAACCCCTAATTGCGCCTAAATCCCCTAACACCTAAGCCCCCAATCCCTAATCCCTTAACCAATAACTCATTATTCCTCTAACTCCTAAATGAGCCTAAATCCCCTAACCCCTAACCCCCCAATCCATAACCCCTTAACCACTAACTCATTATTCCCCTAACCCTAATCCCTAATCCCTTAAATACTAATTCATTATTCCCCTAACCCTTAAGCCCCCAATCCCTAACCCCTTAACCACTAACGAGAATATACCACAGTGGGCATGCACAAGAAGAAGAACCAAAGAAATCAAATTCAATAAAGGAAGCACAACCACCACTCCAAACTCGCTTCTCTAAAACAAATACAACTGCAATAAATCCCATTGAAGCTTACAAATTTATCAAGCCCTAATTAACTTACTAACAAATTCAACAAGCCAACATGCTACAATTTGTTGAGTCAACCCCAAATCAATTAGTAATTATTGCATGAATGCACATTTGTTTGTAGTTTTATTTAAAAGGTTGAAATTCTCTCAAGAGCATATAGAATATATCCAAAAGTTAAAAAATGGAAATTTTGCTTACCTCCACAAGGTATCATCACAGTCGGATAGCTGAAAACATACAAGTCTAAATCTTCTACCTCTAAGTCTCAATGGCACTTCAACATGTCAATAACATACTTGCAACAATGCTTAATGAGTTATATCTATTGGCTAAAGAGATGTACATCCATCCATCCAAAAATAAACATCTCAATCAATCCAACACCATAAATTGTGCTAAATAGTTCATCATGTTATTTCAAATATTACAATATTTTCTTATATTAGCTCACATATTCCTTGAATATTTGAAAGTCAAACTACCTTAGCACAATATACCAGAAAGACTTGTACTCTAAAAGACAAAAAAAGACAACAAACTAAAATAGGAACTTTAACTCTAATCCAGACACTTCATTCTTAACAACATGATATCTAATGAAGATGATATGTGGAAAAAAAGGCTTCATATATTGTCTATCACATGTCAAACCGAGTGGACAAACACATGCATAGAAAACATTAGAAATAGGGTTCATAGATCGAATTGTATTATATGGTTTCAAACCCTTCTTGTCTCCTTCAAGGGGGTTTCTGGAGGTCTTAAAAAAAACTTCCTTTTGCTAACCAAATGGATTTTTTCTTTCACACATGTATGGAAACGTACTTTCCAAATCATATTGTAATAGATTCGTAAAATGATATTATTGGTATTAACTACACCTTATTTGGAGACATCATTTTTATTGTAGGGGTTGGTACCTTTCTATTGGATGTGGTTGGTGATGTGAAGACTACTCAACCTCTAGTAAAGATTCATACTAACTCTAACAAGTTTATGGATGCTTTTTTACAAAGGGAAACCCCTCTAAGATTAACTCATTGGATTATTTGTTTGTTCATGCTAATTATCGTTCTCAACTTTCCTTCTCCAAGGGGTTGAGACTATTTGCTTCATTTATTTTACATGGCCCAGTGAAAGAAGAAGAATGGAGATTGTCTCCATATCTTTTCCATTTCGCTAAGTTACAAAAAAAGAGTCAAATTCTATAGCCAATAGACTAATAGTCTCTTGATACACCTTTAGTGAGCTACGAATAGCTCTCACCTATCACTGTAGCTCAATGAAATTACATCTAATAGCTCCAAGACACCATTATAAATGGAGTAGTTGTGAAGTTGTTGTTAAATGATCGCCTCCAAATGTTCAATTCTCATGAATTTTGGGGGAGGGGGGTCTTTTGGTGTATTGAGCGGGGCAAGGGGACATAAGGGTAGCATGGATGGGTAGAAGTGAGAGGTTCGAGCATGGTTTACTGGGATCTATAATCCTAACATTAGAGAATGAGAAGGAGCCTTAGGGCCTTATGGCATAGGGGCTAGGGGACCTATAGGTAAGGCAATGAGAGAAATTGATAGGGGAAACCCCAATAGTTGTGACAAGGGGATTAGGGGCCACATTATCACAACCCATACACACTTAACCCATAACCACTAAAGTCCCTATCCCTTTAACCCCGAAGCCACAATCCCTTAATCCATACACCCATAACTCATAACAAATTAACCCCTTGATCCCTTAAACCCAAAGCCATTAACCCCTTAACCCCTAACCACTAACTTAGAATCCTTGAACCCCATAAACCCTAATCCCATATCCTCTTAAAGCTTGACCCTTAACCCATAAATCCTAACCCCTAAACTCATTAACCCCTAACCCTTTAACCTTCTGACACCTAAATAACATAACCCTTAGGCACTTAACCCCTAAATCCCCTAACATGTAAGCCCTTGATGGTTAATATTAACCCCTAAATCCCTTAACCACTAATCCATTAACCTCTAACCCTTAAACCCCCTAACCTTCAAATCCCATAAGCCCTAACCCTTTACCCTTTACCCTTAACCCCTTGCTCCTAAACCCTTAAACCCATTAACTTCTAGAACCCCTTATCCTTTATCCCAAACCATAGGTGCTCCAATGCTAATATTCTTGGGCATATTATGCTTTTATCTGCTAACTGCTCCAAATACAACCTCTAAGAAATAGTAGGATCCAAGGAAAAGAGCTACAAGTTCCCCAAATCTGACCTACATTTGATGGACAATCACATTTGCCCCAAATGTCCTCCACATATTTGCCTTGGTGTATTGGAGTTTGAAAAATACATAGGATGCCACAAGTAATCCTAATCATAAGACTCAACTTTCCTAATTACTAGGAGGCCTTAAAAATAGAAATAAAAACATCTTAACTTATGCCTAAAATTACTAAAATTTCCTATCCCAAATATGAAGTTAGAAATTCTACAAAATTATAGGGCAATAAGGAAACCAACTTCCTCTTCTATAAATCTCTAAGACCCTATGGAGGACAAATACAAATTTTGAAATAAATTGTTGAAATTATGCTCTTGCATCAGTAGCTACCAATGTATCCTTGTAGGCCACCCCCTTTAATGATAGTAATACCAATGGACTTTACCTAGAAGGAACTCCTTACATAATTCTCTCGTAGATCCCCTTAACCCATTGTAATGATTGTCATTGATGCCTACCTAGTTGAAAGCACATTAAGAAGCAATGTAGCATATTCCTGGTTGAGGATTTCGATAAGTATGTGACTTTGTTGACATCTTGTGACTGTCCCATATGTGAATATATAAAATCATTTTTTTTGTACCAGTTTAAGGATTGATACCATCAAGTGTGTGCGCTAACATGGATGGAACACTAACTGCATGTTGTATATATTGTAATGTAAATGAATAATCTCTTCTGGAAAAGGCTCCACTCATAATGCCATTTTGCAAATGCTTGCACTCAGTAATTGTGGTTAGATTTTAAGATGCCATGTTCTCGTAAGGGTAAACCTACCTATCCATCTCTTTAAACGCACACATCACACATGTTGGCTTGATCTTGTGCTTGTTGTGGGGAAAATGTTGTTGCAGTGGAACCCCCAAATCATATTTATTTGGGTTGACCCTGATTTGAAGGGTAGATTATAAAGGTTTTGCATAGTACATATATAAAAAATATGTCGGGTTCTCCATAAATTTCCTGAGAGAAACTCCCCAACACAACAAGTAGAATACTTTTTGCAGTCAAAGAGATTAACTTTTGCTAGTCCTTTTTCAGAACTAGTACAAACTATAGACAATCCAAAATGCCTCATTTTTGGGCTATCAATAAAGTATCCATTTAAATAGACACAAGCATAGGTTAATAATAGATAACTAACAAAATCTCATTGAAATACTGTGAGTAGAGAGAGCCACAGTTATATATCTGATTTAGTCGAAAATGGATTGATATCTTCCTCAATGTGGACTGCCACCTTGTTTTCCACTTCTTCAATCAGGTCATGGTTGTCTTGGATGCCCTTGTGAGAGTATGAAACTACCAAATCAAATGCCATCAGCTTTATCCTAGTGACCTCCATTTCTTTGTTCAGTTATTTCAGGCCCTTCTTGTTTCTGATTTCTCTCTTCCAATTTATAAACACATACAAAAAGGCATTGGTAGACCTCTTGCTTTAATGCAATGGCCACAACATAAATAATTCTCCATGGACAAATATTCTCAAGGTCTTGCAATGGCTACAACATAGATACTTCTCCAATGGCTACAATTTAAATGCTCCCTTTTTTTTCCCTGGCAATCCCTAACACTTCCTAGCACATGTTGGCACACCCTCGCACCTGGCACATCTTGGATGCATATCACCCTGACACTATAACATGACTTAGTACTCACTATCATACCGTGTCACTCCCTCCTCGAGACACCTAGTGTAGAAATTATATAACTAATGTGTTATATATCATAGATTCTCCCGATCTCAAACTATTTAACTTTATGCAAAATACAGAATGATTCCACCATTGATCATTTGTGGAAATTCAAAACTAGATCGCAATGCATACACATGAAGCAACAAAAAGCAACACACATAACACCGTTTTTTAACGGGAAAGCCTAAAGCTTAAAACCCTAAATATCTATATAATATATGTCATAGAGATCATGCAACAATCCTCATACAAAGCTGAACATATCAAGCTCTCAGTACAATACAATTGCTACACACTATCATGAAGAAATCTGCAAATCTATGCACCAATTTCTTACCTCCTGATAGCCTGCCTCTACTGCACAATCCTTGCTGAAGAATAGATCTGAATGACTTCAAAATACCCTTGCCTTGACTGCGTAATCCTGATTGGCATCTCCAATGGATGTGTGATGCATTGGATGCATCAACATAGTCACAACTGATAGTCACACTACCCTTTCACCTATCTCTCCACTGAGTCTCCACTGGAACTCCCATGCAAGTAGTTAACTGTTGTCTCTGTTCAGTTGATTAATGAGTTATTATTTGTGAATTAATTTAACTAATTAATTCACTCCACTCCCACTAATGTATCAATCTGTTAGAAATAGACACAATTAGTTCAATTGAGTTTAACTCCAAGGATGTAGTTAAACTAAAACAAACTCCATGAACTACTTCACCAACTCCATCATAACTCTGCCACTTGAGTCCTGACTTAAGTCCTCCATGCATGAACACCAGTAAACCTTAGGAATTGCGTAATTCCTTCAGCTAGCTGATCTACCACACCTGTTAACTGAAATTAAGTGCTCCAAGAGAATAAGTTGTTATTTAGGGTCTAATTATTATTAAGAACTAATAATAATCGACACTTCTATTTTTAGATCAACGATCTATAAATAGACTTCGCCCAATATGTCTAAAAATAGAAATCCATCTATTTTTCCAAATTGACCAACCATCTACAAATAACATCCTGCAACTTCTGAAATATGGTCTCCATGTTTAAAAATAGACATAGTCTAAAAATAGATTTGCACCAAAAATAGCCTGCGGGCCAACTTAGTGAAGGCGAATATTTTCACTAAGCTCATCATCTTGTTGAATCCCAACACCTAGAACTCATTAACACTCCCTGCCACACACTCTTATTCATTCATTTATTAATTTTGACCTAGTGCTATGTTATGTTTTCCTGGCACTCCCTAACACTCCTTAGCATGCATTGGCACACCTTGGCACTTGGAACATCTTTGTATGCTTCCCTAGCACTCTAACATGCCTTGGCAGTTCCTAGAATATTGTGTCACTCCCTTCTTAGCACACCTAGAACTGGCTGATACTTCATTTCCATGAATTTTAAACTGGTGCTCCCTTGTGTTTCCTTGACACTTGGCCCTCACACTCCCTAGCATGTATTCATGCCACACCCTAGCACCTGCCACATCTTGGCATGCCTATCATGCCTTGGAACTGCCTAACATGTGTTAGTACTTCTAGGAATTCCCTGACACACCTTGGTATTCCTTAGCTTTCATGCCATCATAGATAACCTTACTTTTTTTTGCGACTTGGGAACCCAACCAAGTCATTGGAAAATAAATGTTGTGCCCAACCCAAAGTTTCCCTTTGTCTGAAACTACTTTGTGCAACCCTTTATGTAACCATAGGCTTACCTCCTACAAGTCTTATTCTGGCCTTCCCCTAACACACTTTATCCTTGAGACACTTGGATTTCATTGACACTACTTGGCACACACTCTTATTCGTTCATTTCCATGCATTTTGACCTATTTCTCCCTTGCAAGGTCCTGGAACTCCCTAACACTCCTCAACATCCATTGACACTTTCTAGCATGTGTTAGCATGCCTTTTCATTCCTTGGCACACACTGACACTCCTTAGTTCTCATGCCCTCACAATTACCCTTAATTTTTTGGAACTTGGGATCCCAACCAAGTCTTGCCTTGACTATAACAACTTGACCAAGTTATTGTTACTACAACTATATTATGCCTTGTTCACCTAATAAATGGCTATAACCCCTCGCCCATTTAACCCCCTAAACCCTAAACCCCTAACCCATTTAACCCCTTAAACCCCTAAAAACCTAACCCATTTAACCCCCAAACCCTAACCCCCAAAACCTAACCCCTAACCCCTTTAACCCCTAACCGCTAAAATCCTTAACTACTAAATCCCCTAACCCCCTAAACCTTTAAACCCCTAACCCATTTAACAACCTAAACATCTAACCCCTTAACCCCTTAACCCCTAACCCCTAAAATCCTTAACTGCTAAATCCCCTAACCCCCTAAACCTCTAAACCCCTAAACCCATTTAACCCCGTAAACCCTAAATGTCTAACCCTTAACCCCTTAAGCCCTAATTCCCAACCCCTAACCCATTTAACCCCCTAAACCCCTAAAACCCTAACCCATTTAACCCCCAAAACCCTAAACCTCTAAACTCTTAAACCCCTAAACCACTAACACCTAAATCCCTAACCCCTTAACCCCTTAACCCCTAAACTGTTAACGCTTAACCATTAACCCATTAACCCCTCACCCCTAACCCCTAAAATCCTTAACTTCTAAATCCCCTAAGTCCCTAATCCCTAATCCCTTAACCACTAGCTCATTATTCACCTAACCCCTAACTATGCCTAAATCCCCTAACCCCTAAGCCCCCAATCCATAATCCCTTAACCACTAACTCATTATTCCCCTAACCCCTAAATGCGCCTAAATCCCCTAACCCCTAACCCCCCAATCCATAACCCCTTAACCACTAACTCATTCTTCCCCTAACCCGAATCCATAATCCCTTAAATACTAACTCATTATGCCCCTAACCCCTAAATGCGCCTAAATCCCCTAACCCTTAAGCCCCCAATCCCTAACCCTTAACCACTAACACATTATTCCCCTAAACCCTAAACCTCTAACCCCTAAGCCCCTATTCCCCTAACCCCTTATTATACCAGGCTCGTGGTGCTTTCTTGAGGCCATACAAGGATTTTACCGCTTACATGCTTTATGTTCCTAACCCTTCACAAAAAAATCCTTCTGGTTGGGACACAAAAACATTCTCTTTCATATCTCCATTCAAGAAAGCAGTTTTTACATCCATTTGATGGAATTTCCAACTTTTTGAGTTTCTAGGGCAAAGAATGTCCATATGGTATCCCATTTTGCTATGGGGGAAAAAGTATTCTCATAATAGACCCCTTCTTTTTGTGTAAAACCTTTTTCCACAAGCCTAGATTTATTCTTTTCAAGTGAGCCATCTGCTTTATACTTGTTTTTGAAAAATGTTAGCGCTTAATTTAGCAAGGGTCCTAGGAGGGGTTCCAAAGGGACTACTACTAGATCAAGTGGAAACAATGGGACAAGGACCCATTGTCACCTCATTCAATTTCCCTTGCTCTTTATGAACTTTCATTGATGGGAGTAGTCTCGATATAGGGAAATTACTAGAATGATGAGACCAATAATGATGCACAATGTGATTTCCAATGCCCATTCAAAGAAGAGGATTAGATAATAGGTTCCCTACTTTAGAAGCAAAAGAAGGACTCTCCAAGAAAGGCTTGAGGGAAAGATGACCTCGGGTTTAGGAATATTAAAAAATGATGAATGCCTAAGATCAAAAATTCCAAAATCCCTCTCTTGTGATTGACGTGTTTATACTAGGCTTCAAAGTGAGGCAAGTAAAAATTCAATTAAAGTATGAGCTTTGGGAGAATCTAGGGTGACTTTCCATGAATTTTTTTTTGAGAGAAATACTATAAGAGACTAAGGTTTGGGAGATATACTGTGGTAAAGGCTCATCCAATGATCATTTATAGTTAAGATAATAGGTTTTGAATGATGAACTACAAAGTGCAAACCTTCAAGAAATCCTCAAGTCAAAGGAGCATCAAGGGTTCCCTCTTGGTGTGATAGTTAGGGCATCAATTTATTTGAAATTCCACCATCGTATTTTGTTCAAAATTGGAGGATGTGTTGAGAATGCAACAAGATGATGGAAGTTAGTGAAAAGAAGTCGCCTTCACTAAGTGGGCCCGCAGGCTATTTTTGGCGTAAAGTCTATTTTTAGACTATGTCTATTTTTAGACATATGGATCATGGTCTATGAGTTGGGCAGTGGATGCCATGCTTTATGCATGGCTGGTCGTTGGTAAAAATATATGGACCTCTCTATTTTTGTGACATATCATAAAGTCTATTTTAGATCGCTTACCTAAAAATATGATCACTTAATATTAGCTTTTAATAATATTTGGACTATAAACACTATCTTATTCTCTTGGAGCACTTCAGTTAAGTGCACAGATGTGGCACAGGAGCTAACATAAGGAATTACGTTATTCCTGAGGGTTAAGTGGAGCTATTGCATGGATACTTCAGTTAGAACTCATGTGACAGAGTTTGGTGGAGTTGATTGAGGAAGTTAGTGGAGTTGTATTCAGTTTAACTAATCTAAACATAGTTGAGCTATTTGTATTCAGTTTAACTAATTGATACAATTAGTGAGAGTGGTGTGATTTAATTATTAATTAATTCACTAATTATAAACTCATAAATCAACTAAAGAATGCATCATTTAATCATAGCATGGAGGCCAAAGGAGACCAAAGTTGTTAGAGGTGGGTGAAAGGGTGAGTCTAGCCTATCGTTTGTGACTATAGTCAAGGCATGAGATTTGCACACACATTGATTGAGATTGCCAATGAGGATTGCGCAGTACAAGCCAGTGGGATTTGAACTTGGATCTCATCATTATTCATCTTGGATTGCGCAGTAGAGGCAGGCTAATAGGTGGAGGAGATTTGAACTTGTGACTTGTTCATATCTGAGCTTGTGTAGTGTGTAACAATTGGAGATAGTGCTGAGAGCTTGTGAGGAGTTTTTGCTATGTATTGTTACATGTTCTCTATCATTATAATATACAGATAGTTGGAGGTTTTCAGCTGTAAGCTTTCCCCATTACATACTGTGTTGATATGTGTGATTGATTAATGTTTCAATGTGCGCATGCGATTGCTTTTAATTCCGCAAATTGATGATAAATGGTAGAAGAGGTTATGTATTATGCATGAAGCTCAAATAGTGTGTAATCAGGATAATCTCGGTGAATAACTCATCTATTATTCAAATTTCTACATGGTATCAGAGAAAAAGTTTATCATCGGATCTATTATAGTGATTACATTTTATTTCTTTAGACAGAGTCTGTAAGAGGGCCAGGTAGCCTCTGGATTCATCCTTTCGTGGAAAGATGAAAAATACAGTAAATTCCCCTACATTATATCTCTGTACTAGAAATACCTTGTTCTCACAATTTCAGATCAGAAGAAGTTGAGTTTTGAGCCGGTGGAATTTGAATTTGCAGCAGTGTTTTCTTGCTGTCGAAGTTGAGATGTCTTTCAACAGATTGCGATTTGAGTATGCCCTTGAGGGTAGCTCGAATTATATTGCATGGAAGGACAGGATGGAGGCGGTGCTCAATGACAATGGGCTAAAGGAGTTCATAGATGTTGAAGTTCCAAAGCCTAGTGATGGAGCCTTGGTTGAGGCTTGGCAAAAGAAGATAGCAAAGTGTCGAAGGATTCTGTTGGAGGGCGTGAAGGATCACATAGTGTCCAGCCTGCATGGAAAAGCTTCTCCATACTTGATGTGGAAAGCGTTGATAGATTTATTCCAAAGCAAGAGCGACCAGAGGAAGTTGGTGCTCAAGGATAAACTCAGAAACATTAATATGGAGAAAGGAGACAGTATGCCCAAGTACCTCACGAAGTTCACCCAATGCAGGGATGAGCTAGGAAGTGTGGGGGTGACTATAGATGATGTGGAATTGGTGAGCTTGGATCTCCTTGGGCTTCTGAAGAGTTGGCATTCTTATCGGGACTCTGTCAATGGTCGGGAGAAATTGCCAGGATGAGAGCTACTTTGGTCGAATCTTGTGCAAGAGGAGATAAGGCGGAGTACCAGGGACGAATCTTCACCAAAGGCATATGATGAAGAAAATTGCGCTTTGGCTGCCAAAGCAAAGAAGGGGAAGAGCAAGAAATCTTCTCAATCCGGTGCGAAAGGAAAGAAGCAGGACATGTCCACGCTGAAGTGCTTTTACTGTCACCAGCACGAACATTATGCCACAAATTGTCCGCAGAAGAAGAAAAATAAGCAGGATGCTAGATCTGCAGCAGGAGAGGCCTTAGCCTCGTAGTTTGAGCTGGATTTTTTGCTAATCGCATGCTTGGTCTCAAGTGTGATGGGTTCAGTGTGGTTTCTGGACAGTGGTGCATCTTTTCACATGACAGGAGATCGAGATTTGTTTTCTGATTTGGATGAGAAAGATCTTGGAGTGGACATCCAGATGGGCGATGATGGTAGATACAGTGCAACCGGTATCGGTACCATTTCCTTTGAGAGGGAGTCTGGTAAACCCTTTGTATTGAAGGAAGTGATGCATGTTCTAGGATTGAAGAATAATCTTATCTCTGTGGCGATGTTAGAAGACAAGGGATATGATGTTGTCTTCAGCGAGGGAAAGGCTTTCCTGCGCATTAAGACAACTGGAGAAACCCGGAAGATAGGGGTTCGAGTCAAGAACCTTTATCAATTGCAAGTAGATGGTTGCGCAGAAATGGCATGCAAGGAAAAAGGAGTGGTGAGTCGGGATGATGGCGAGCTGTGGCACCAGAGATTGGGCCACCTTCACCATGGAGCTTTGAAGATACTGCAATAGATTTCTACTGGGCTTCCTAAGGGTACTCTTGCGCAGTCAGATTAGTGCAAGGGATGTACCTTGGGAAAATTTGTGAAAGCCACCTTTCACGAGAAGGATAGTCGCGCCATGACGATCCTTGAGAGAATTCACACATACATGTGTGGACCTTTCTCAGTAGCTTTGACAGCAAAGCACAGGTACTATGTGATCTTTGTTGATGATTATTCTCGGAAGTGCTGGATCGTCTTCATGCAGAAGATGAGCGAGACATGCTCAAAGTTCTATGAGTTCAAGGCATTGGTTGAGAAGGAATCGGGGAAGCAGGTGAAGGCTCTTAGGAGCGACAATGGTGGTGAATTCATCTCTGGAAAATTCAAGGAATTTTGCAGCGCAGAAGGAATTCGAAGAGAGCTCATAGAACCTCATAACCCACAGCAAAACGGGGTTGTTGAGCGAAAGAACAGAACGATCGTGGGTGTTGCACGAGTGATGTTGCATGATCAGGGCCTACCCATTCACTTGTGGGTGGAGGCATGCAATACTACAGTATATGTGCAGAACCGTTGTCCTCTTAGGATACTTGGCATGAGTACACCCGAGGAGGCGTTTTCTGGTAAGAAGCCTGATATTTCCCATTTGAGGATTTTTGGTTCACCTGTTTACATTTATGTGATGAAGGATTCCAGGAAGAAGCTGGAGCCAACCACAGAGGTTGGGATATTTGTGGGGTGCACTGATACACCCCACAATTATCGTGTGTATTTGCCAGACAGTCACAAGACTGTTGTGTGACGGGATATCAAATTTCAGGAGGAGAAAGCCATGAAGTGTTCGCTTGAGAGGGAGCGACACTTGCATGCAAAGGAGGAGCTATTAGTTCCTAAGGATGAGCTTCAGGATGTGGATCAGCCACAAGAGGAAGTTCATGGAGTGGAAGAGACCACTCATGCAGCGCCAACCATCAGAGGGCAGAAGAGCACTACAGAAGCTGAAGGACTGGCTTAAGATGCAGAGAAGGTTGTAGGACCACCTACAGCATAGCGCAGACAGAGACAGTCACCGGACCGGTACACTGGATACATGGCTCTTGTGAGAAAATGTGTCGTGACAGAGCCATCCTCTTTCGATGAAGCTGTAGAGGACCCTGCATGGGCAGATGCCATGGTGGAAGATTATGATTCTATTGTCAGAAATAGTGCATGGGAGATTGTCCCAAGGCCAGAAGGGAAATCAGTGGTGGGTTTGAGATGGATCTACAAAGTGAAGCAGGCAGCTGACGGGAGTGTGGAGAAGTACAAGGCAAGATTTGTTTCCCGAGGCTTCTCACAGATAGAGGGGATCAATTATGAGGAGGCCTTTGCACCTGTCACAAGGTATTCTTCCATACGGATTATTCTTTCTCTCTCAGCGCAGATGGGGTGGCACATTCATCAGATGGATGTGAAGACTGTGTTCCTCAACAGAGTCATTGAGGAGGAGGTGTACATAGAGTAGCCCGAAGGTTTCAAGATCTTTAGTAGCGAGTTGCATGTGTGCAGGCTCAAGAGAGCACTGTATGGGTTGAAACAAGCACCTCATTCTTGGTACACATGAATAGATAGTTATTTCACCAGACTTGGATTCTCCAAGAGTGAGGCAGATCGTAACCTATACCAGATTGTGGTGGAGGGTAAGTTGCTGATCATTGTACTTTATGTAGATGATTTGATTCTGACAGGTGATGAGCTGTTGATACTTTCATGCAAGGAGGATCTTGCTAGAGAGTTTGAGATGAAGGAGTTGGGCCTCCTTCATTATTTCTTGGGATTGGAAATCTGGCAGCGCAATGATGGACTATTTGTTTCTCAGGGTAAGTATGCCCGGGAGATACTGGAGAAGTTCAACATGCATGGCTACAAGCCTATTGATACTCCTCTTCCTGGAGGTTGGAGGAAGGAGGATGATACTTCAGCGGAGGTAGTGGATGCCACTGTCTATCGACAGTTGGTGGGGTCGCTTATGTATCTGGTCAATACACAACCCGATATATGCTATGCTGTTAACCAGCTTTCACAAGCTATGGTTAAGCCAACCAAGCTCTTTTGGAAGGCAGGCAAGCATGTATTGTGTTATCTTAGAGGCACATTGGGATATGGATTGTGGTACAGACAGGAGGATGAGGTGAAGCTATGTGGCTTCACGGATGCAGATTGGGCAGGGAGCCCAATGGACAGAAAGAGCACATCTGGAGGGATCTTCAGTATCGGGTCAACAACATTTTCTTGGTACAGCAGGAAGAAGAGATCCGTGGCACTCAATTCAGCAGAGGCCGAATATATGGCAGCAAGCTTGGCTGCATGCGAGGCTATATGGATGAGGAAGATCCTAGTTGGGTTGTTCGGGTCACACTTGGAGCCTACTGTGATTTATTGTGATAACCAGAGTTTCATTAAACTCTCGGCTAATCCAATATTTCATGATAGATCCAAACACATCGACATCAGGTACCATCATATCAGAGATTGTGTGCAGAGGAGGATCATGTTACTTTCATACATTCCCACGGAGGATCAGGATGCTGATATCTTGACGAAGGCTCTCACTAGGAGAAAATTCTACCACAGAGGCAGGATAGGGGTTGCAGAAAATCCATATCTTATCGAGAGGGAGTGTTGAGAATGTAACAAGATGATGGAGCTTAGTGAAAAGAAGTCGCCTTCACTAAGTGGGCCCGCAGGCTATTTTTGGCGCAAAGTCTATTTTTAGACTATGTCTATTTTTAGACATATGTATCATGGTCTATGAGTTGCAGGATGCAATTTATGGATGGTTGGTCAAGTTGGTAAAAATAGATGGACCTCTATTTTTAGACATACTGGGCGGAGTGTATTTTTAGACTGTCAGTCTAAAAATAGATCAGTCGAATATTATTAGCTCTTAATAATATTTGGACTATAAGCATTATCTTATCCTCTTGCAGCACTTCAGTTCAAGCTACAGATGTGGCACATGCAGCTGATAGAAGGAATTACGCTATTCCTAGGGTTTAGTTGAGCTATTGCATGGTTGACTTCAGTTAGAACTCATGTGGCAGAGTTTGGTGGAGTTGATGAGACAGTTGATGGAGTTGTGTTCGGTTTAACTTATTTGAACTAGCTGTATTTAGTCTAGCTGATAAATACACTAGTGATGAGTGGTGTGAGTTAATTATTAATTAATTCACTAATTATTAACTCATAAATCAACTAAATAATACATCAGTTAACTGCAGTGCATGGACAGTTCAGTGGAGACCAGTGTTAGAGGTGGGTGAAAGGGTGAGTCTACTACCAGTTGTGACTATAGCTGTGCATGAGATTTGCACACACATTGATTGAGATTGCCAATGAGGATTGTGCAGTACAAGCCAAGGGGATTCAAACTTGGATCTTACAATTAACCATCTTGGATTGCGCAGTAGAGGCAGGCTAACAGGTGGAGGAAATTTGAACTTGTGACTTGTTCATATCTGAGCTTGTGTAGTGTGTAACAATTGGAGATAGTGCTGAGAGCTTGTGAGGAATTTGTGCTATGTATTGTTACATGTTCTTTATCATTATAATATAAAGATATTTGGGGGTTTTCCGTTGTAAGATTTCCCCATTACATACTGTGTTGATATGTGTGATTGATTAATGTTTCAATGTGCGCATGTGATTGCTTTTAATTCCGCAAATTGATGATCAATGGTAGAAGAGGTTATGTATTATGCATGAAGCTCAAATAGTGTGTAATCAGGATAATCTCGGTGAATAACTCATCTATTATTCAAATTTCTACAACCCAAAACAACACCCTAAAGTACTCCTCCTATCAAAAGTACAACCTGCCCAATTTGAATCTGTGTACCCTTCCAGTCTCACTCCATCACCCTGCCTATAATCCAAACCATAATCCATAGTCCCTTGCAAGTAACAAAAAATATCTTTTGCAGCCACCCAATGCACTTTCTTGG